>UELV01088529.1:0-10984 GCA_900490015.1 Megastigmus stigmatizans | reverse complement strand
AGAGAGAGGGGGAGAGAGAGAGAGAGAGAGGGGGAGAGAGAGAGAGAGCGCAGATAGCCGCGCGGCATCTGGCAAGTTGTTGCGGTAATTAGATCTGCTCGGTGGTTCCTGGACTCCTTGGAAAATCGAAGCGGAAAGTCGACCTAGAGAGGAGAGTGTAATCCTACGGCTTGCCGATCCCAAGGGAGTACCTCCTTCGGTCTCGCACACACACACACACACGCCCACACACGCACACATGCATACAGAGCTTCTGCGACCCGTGGGGATATGCTACACGCTAGATATTCGCGCCAATGGATTCTCACCCTATAGCTTCTCTTGCGTCTGCGCTTATAGCCCCCCCTCTCTCTCGACTATCTTGAATTTACGCCCAAGATCGCTGCTGCTGCTGCTACTGCTACTGCTGACCCCCCGCGGTGTGTGTGTGTTTGTGTGTAGTTTTAGTGGCGCACGCGAGGATTTCGCTGTTACGGTTATGTGAGGGGAAATTAAAACGCGCGTCTCTCATTGCACATTCACCTTCTGTACGGTATATACACACTTTTCGACGTCGAAATTGAGCTAAATCCACGTTAGATGCGTTGGATGTATGTTGGGTGGTAGCTATATACTAGATTTAATTTGGATTTTTCGAGTGGAGCTGGTGATACTGAAAGTTTTATGCGCTGGCGAGTTATTTTACTCTTCGGATGAATTTTTTTTAGTGTTCCAGGTGAACTAGCAGATAAACTCAAGAATTTAGTTTGTAGCTTTGGTGAGCATTGATTTTTCTGAAGGTGATATTATAAAATATTCCACGTCAAATAAAGAGGACTAAGTTCGTGGTCTGCAGCTCGAAACGATAGAGGAAAGAAACGGCAAAGAGGCGAGAGAATGAAGGGTTTGAATTTTCATTTTCCGAATTTTCCGAGTGGTCACTTGACCTTTATGCCTTCAAGATTTGCGACAAGATCCGGGACTCGCGATATAAAACACTTTCTTCGTTTCATTCTTTGCTCCAGGGATTTTTTTAACTCTTTTCTCTCTCTCTTTCTCCCTCACTTTTTCACGTCACTCTCTGCTCTTTCGATAAAGTTCTTCCCTGGATTTGGAACTATCCTCCCAACTTTTTCCTTTCAACTGGTAAATCAGTTTTCACGGACGCGCTGCACCTTATAAGATCGGTTTATTAGTTTCCCGACGATTTAAAAAGATTATTAGATCAAACTTGCGGCGGCTTGGTTTAATCTTCGAACGCTCTCAAAGTATGTTAAAGATGTGGGGAGAAAGAATGAGGAAAAAAACTGTTAGAGAGAGAGAAGAGAGAGTGATAGAGAGAGGGGGGGAGAGAGAGAGAGAGAGAGAGAGAGAGAGAGAGAGATTCACGCTTTTCAACATATTATTTTTTACCTCCGGTCATTGTGGGCACACGAGTCTGTAATCACAATTGAATTTGAACCATCTGTTTGAAAATTACATCCATCTTGAGAGAGCTATGTCAACACATCTCAGAACTCAGAACTATCCATCAAACAAACGCCATACACGTATCGTGCGCGATGATAAATATTGTTGAAACTAAAATTCAGTCGAAACGAGTCAACGTCTCTCGGCATCATCCAATAAGTATCGTGTAACGATCTCCTATATATCCAGCAGCAGCTATAGTGCAAAAAAGGGGTCGGGGAAGAGAGAGAGAGAGAGAGAGAGAGAGAGAGAGAGGGAAGTAACACGGTGAAGGTATAATAGAGTGGATTCACGGGTAGCAGCAGCAGCACGAAAGAGCTCGTGATACGTCCAAGCCGTGAGTGTATTTTTCACTTTGTCCAACACGTCCAAACGTACAAGCGTGTTGAACTGCTGGATTTCTGCGAGTCTTGGAACAGTGAGTCTGTTTCTGTCTGTGTGTGTGTGTGTGTGTGTGTGTATGAGTGTATGTGCAATCGAAGAGCTTCGTCGTACAAATGAAATTGTCAGGCTTTTTTCCTCGTGCCCGCGTAGGTACTGGTAAGGACGATCGGACGAGTCGAAACCCAAATAGATAGACGACAAGCGCAAATAGAGTTGCTACTCCCACGGACGTACACACACATACACACACGTATATATATATATATATATAGGTATATGTAGCTACATATATGTGTTTGTAGGAGAAATAGAGGCTAGCTCCTCTGGGAAGGTGCAGTGCTGTTGGTGCGAGAGAGAACCGCGGAGGAGCTTTGTTATATCGGGTGAGAGAGCGCCAGCTCGAATGGGATCCCTGTGTGTGTTGTGTGTACTGTGTGTGGACGTAAAAATTTCGACGGCTTTTTGGACGTCCAGTTAGATGTGAAACGACGGGATATATATATTATATATATCTGGGAATTAATAGTGAACGGTCATCGTTGGGCCTTTTTTGGCGGGGATGACGAATGAGATTTTTGATATCCGATGGAAGTGCCTTTTGATTGGTTATATATTCTTGGCTTGGGAGTTCTGATGAATTTCATAATTAGCGCTGTGTGGCAGTTATTAGCGGAGGTTAAGTTTGTGGTAATCTGCTGGGCTAGAAGTTGATTAGAAATTGATAAGTGACATTGACGTCGGTTAGACGTTGATTATGGGTTTATGCACCTGTGTAATGAGATTTCGAGATTAGAATTAGTTGACCCTAACTTTGAGCTTATCAAAGTCCGTACATTTACCTAATTATATTTTTAGAGTAACTTATTACCACGTATATATATATATACGATATACATTAATTTAATATCGAATTATTTAAATTACGTTAAATCGTGTTTAATTTCTCAAATCGACTTTCAATAATATTAATCTCGTTATAACTGAGGTTTTATTCAACCTTGAAATTTTAAACATTAATTTACGCTCATTGTTATCGTCATGGTCTCGTTCTATTCAATGATCCAAAAGATTAAATTTAACTTGAATTAATAAACCGAATCAAAACCAATAAAACCGTCAAACTCAATTTATTTAATTGATTTTTGACAAAAAGCATGCTTTCGACATTATATCGAGAACAGTACGACGCTTCAGGTGAATGAAAGTAAAAATCTGACATTTTAGCAATTAGAAAAGGATTTATATTATTTAATGTTGTGGTAATTGGGACGGAGTGAAAAGGCTCGCGATAAGGTTACATTTTTACGAGGACGCAATAGTCGAATCGCGGTGTAAGCGAGTCGCCGCCGGCAATTGGCCCCGAAGGTCAGTCTGGTGAAGGATTCTGGGAATCTACACTGATCAATGCGAATCCGATTTGATTTTGTTATTTACTGCCGGGCTACTGCCTAAAGTATTGAATAGATTCTAGGCCGTTCTGCTGACCACTAAAGTCTTGAAAAGGCATTAGGTTTAGAGCCGCATTTCCGAAACTGTGTTTTACGGGTCAGTTGCGGATCAGGTATAATATTCCAACCGCATTGTTGCGAAAATCTTTATTCTTTATATTTTGTGATTAGCTTAATGATTACAATCGCAAACCTTGTATTATATTCTTGCTTGGAATATGGGTACCTACTATCATTAAACTTATTGGTTGAATTTAACTTTGTATTTAGATATTATAAAAATTGTACTTAAAATTAAATTATTGATATTATATTATATATATTCATATAGATCGATGGAGTCGTAAAATAAGTGAAAATACGAACTATAATATTAAAATCTAAAATTGCGTTTCCTTTATCATGCAAAAGTGATAAATATTCGAAAATCGAGGCGATAAAATTAAAGCGGTCAATCAATCATACCGAGCAGGCATACGCTGTATCATTCAACAAAAAGTGCCGTAAGAAAGGAAGAAAACAAAAAACAGAACAATATGTCATAGCTACACAGGGCCTTAACAAGAGCCCAGTATCAAAAGAATCATCATTTCATTCTTTCCTCTATATGATATATGTATAGATAAAGTATAGCGTCTCGCGGTTTCGGCAGCGAAAAACTCTCGGCAAACAAAGGGAGAGAAAGAGAGAGACACGCACTTGGCGAGGAAAAAAAGCCGATAAGCAATACATAATTCCTGCGAGGATGACGGTATATATAGGTATATAAAAATTGCAAGCGCTGGAAAGGGGGGAGCTCGAGTCTCGTGATTTACGCTAATTTCACGTGGGACTCCTGCCCCACCGCGTTCGGCTATATTAATATATATATAGAAGGGCGCGTGCGGCGAGTATGAAGGAAGTCGTAAATCGGCGCTCGGGAGACTTCCGGTCAGCACAGAGGAGGGACCATCACCAGTAGCAGCAGTAGCTCTGCGAGTATATAATAGCGCGCACACGAAAAGCGGAGGAGGAAGAAGCCCGAGTCACTTCCTACCTCTTTTTTTTTCAAATCGTCTTATTATTTTTTCTTGCGCCGCTGCTGCTGCTACTGGGGGGCTCTTTATTGCCGATGCGCTTGATGGCTGACGCCCTTCTTTCTCTCTCTCTCGGTCGGAGGAAATTACGGCGAGGGTTTGTCGTGCACGCTCAACTTTTTCCTCCCGCGCACGCGCGTGGCGGCGCGTTATGTTTTTCCGCGCGGGGATTTATATTATGTATCTTTGCAGACATTGTGTTGTTGCGCACGAGGGGCTCACTTTGATTTTCCGTTTATAAATAGAACGGGGTGTAGTGCTTTTTTTTATTCCCCTTTTTCTTTTGGTCGTACGCGTGGCTGGCCCTTATATATAGCTGTGTATACGCTTTGTTGAAAGTTGAGAGGAGAAAAACGCGAAAGGATCGTTTTGGAGCGGGAGAGGCAAAATTAAGCGATGCTCCTTTTTGTCGAGGAAATGGAAGCCGATGAATGGCGAAGCTTTCTATATACTTTGAAAATTCGAATACGATTTTCATTAACCACTTTTTGCACTTTTAGAAGGCACGATAAATTAGTTTGGAAAATTGAAAGTAAATTACGTTATTGTTGTGCGAAATAAGTCGAATACGAAGTGGTTTTTTATGGATAATAAAATTTAGTGCTCGCTGACGTGTGCGAGTAATTATGATTTGTATAAATTCATTCGCTTATACCCCAAAGGAAATCAATCGCTCGCAAATTTCCAAAAAAGTTGTATTATATGCCCGAGCAACGTAAAACTGTGCACTGATCCGCATCATTCCCTGGCTTCGATCTTTCACCCTCTGAAACTTCCCTCTTACTTCTTTTTTCTATTGGTCTGTTGTTTTTTTTTCTCATCTTCGATTTCGCCCCATAACAAAAAACTCCTGCTGCTTCATTGGACCAGTAAGTTTCGTTAATGCTATTTGTTTATTCTAATTGTATTAATTAATTCTGCATACATTTACATACTTAATTTATTTGAATTATAAATAATTATATTATTTTCCAATGAAAAATCTGTTTTTAAACTTACTCTGATTAAAGAAAACAAATAAAGTTTTTAGAAAAGCTATTTGAAGTTAACAAAAAATTACTATTTTAATTTTCATGTATACTTGAGAAGAAAAATATTAAACTGTATTAAATCTAATATTCAACTCTTCGAATCTAAATTATTCCTGTCTCGAATTTGAATTATTTCATCTCCTGACGCAATTTTCAAATTAATACGAATGCCACATTTATCTACATATATACGACTAGTAGATGAGCTCCGAGTATAGTCCAACCTATAGCACATGTATACACCAGCTGTATTACTTTTGTTAATTTTCAAAAAGCACGGGATATACCACGCAGCATTCCACGAATTTAATTTATGCGCGCAGGAAAATCCGGTTCCGAGCGCGGTCCATGCAATCCTATACTTATTTACTAAATTCCGTATAGGCGCAGGACCAGAATTATCCATATTCATGTGCATCCTCCATATGGATTTTTCAATTTTCACTCTCCTATATCTTTACTTGGGAATTCATAATATAAATTTCACCGAAATGATAACGGAAAGTACGGATGTTACATTGTATTAATAAAGTTTAATACTATTGCTATAGCGTAAAAATGTTTAAGAGATTTTGGTGTAACTTGCTTTTACGGGAAAAGTACGCAACGAAATTACTTTTTAAAATTTTTTTTCACACAAATATGTACTATACAGAGTTGTCCTGTTACCGATTTTATCGTAAATTCGAATCGTTTACCAGCTTGCATCTCACATGCGTGCACTTTGTACTTTTCCACGACTGACGTATAACGCGATACATATATATATATATATATGTGTGTGTGTGTGTACGCGCGTGTGTGTGTGAGTGTGTGGGCAGGGATCGCTCGATGCGAAATGCGAAGCGTTTGTTGTCACGCGCGCGTATTACCGAGAAGCCAATCTAGGATAACCCCAGCACGAGAAATACTAAAGAAGCCGAGGGATAGAAAGGGAGTGAGAGCCAAGTGGAAAATTTGAAGAAAGTTTGTTTTTCTTCGGGGATCAGCGAGTAGGAAGGGGGAGCAGATAGAGAGAGGCAAAGAGGACGAAAAGAGAGAGAGAGAGAGAGAGAGAGCAAAAAAAAAGAGAGAAGGCGGACGATGGCTTTAAGGGGTGAATCTCTTTCGAGCTGAATAGGGAATTCGCCTTTATAGATTCTCTCTCTCTCTCTCTCTCTCTCTCTCTCTCTCTCCCTTCTTCTTCTTCCCTTTTTCTTCTGCCTACTCCTCGGTTGTTAGACGGTTGAAAAGGATCCTCAGCAGAATGGGCTTTGCTTGATTCGCTTTTTTGAATAAGAATGATAATGGCGTTTGGTTATTCATGTTGGTGGGGGTAGAAAATCATTTTCGCGGAAATTTGTGTGCTCGCGAGCGAAAGGCGTTTTATGGAAGCGGCGACGAGCGACGACGCGATATTCAAGGCAAATTGAACTTAAGATATCGTGCATTAATGACGAGATGACGGCGGGGGGAGGATTCGTGCCGGGCTTCTGTTATCTCTGGGTATCTGGTTTGGTTTTTATTTGTAAATAAATGATTTGCGGAGGGGCGCATTTTCCAATTTGCCCCTATCGAGGTTTTTCGCATAACGTATACTTTAAAAATATTCAAGGCTTTCGTACGCTCTTAAAAAATCAATACGTTATTTTGTGTTAAAAACAAAAATTGATAAGCCATTATAATATTGGCAGTTTAAAAAGCACTATTATTGAGATTCTTACAAAATAAAATGTTACTGTATTTACTTACATTATACAAGCTTTAATAAACTATGGTACTTTAGCCGAAGAATTCACAAAGTCTGAAGTTAATAAATTCGCTGACGCTTTGCGCATCCCTTAATTAAGCTAAACAAGTTTAACTCAGAATCCATTTACACGGGACCATCGCGATCGCTTGTAATTTAAACTGCTTTTAAATAACGGTGTCGCTTAAACATTGGCACGTTCCCAATTACATAATCGGCTTCAAGAGGCAGATAATTACATTTAAATACGTGCAGGCGTAAAGGTTCAAAGCTCCATGCATTATGCACACTTCTTTCGATGATTACATTTCAATTACAATAATATCGATTGATTCGCCCTTACAGCCCTTTAATCCGAGCTCGAACCGTTCATTCGGAAAAAAAACGTATAATAAAAAGCTCAAATTTAATTCACATGACGCATCCGAATCCCACGATTCGCGATGATCACGCGTTGGCTGTATTTTCGTGCGATAAGACAGAGCGAGAGCGAGATGGAAGAGAATAAACGTCACACACATCAGCGAGCGGGGGTTAAAAGGACTTTTAAAAAACTCGAAAATAACACAGAAACACTGGCCCTCTCCACCAGAGCCTCGAGAGCACGGGTGAGAGAGAGAGAGAGAGAATAGGAGAAGGGGGGCGAGGGGCGAGGGGCCAAAAGAAAATCGAAGCTCGCCTCGGTCCCTTGTGCGGTATAGCAGCAGCAGCAGCAGCAGTAGCAGCATCCGTTCGGAGTAGCTCGTCTGTTGGCCAACTTGTATCACGTATACTATATACGTATAAGCGGCGCTTGCGCGCAGTAGAGCCGATGACGTCACGAGGGACGCTCTCGGTGTATAGGTATGACGCGGCCTCCGCTTTAGCTGCGAGCAGTCCGTGTGACGCAGGTGTGCAGTGCCGCCGCTGTACTACCGCTATGGATGAGAGGAAAATATCGCGCGTTGATAACTCGACCCCGCACTCTGCTGCTGCTGCCGTTGCTGCTGCTGCTTTTTTATGGAGCAAGGTATTTCTTTTTATAGGAGCTAGCTGCGAGACTCGATGATTTTCCTTTGGCATGCCTTTCGGTGGGAAGGGTGGGAAGCGTGTCAGGCAGACAGGCAGACAGGTAGCCAGGCAGGCAGCTCAAAAGCAATATATAATTCGATTGTGCGATGGCTGCGCAGGGTTACGCTCATTATTTATATGGGGCTTAAAAATAAACGACGGGACATGTATACGAGATGAGCTTATATTTAGATATTGGATTAATCGATGTATACTGATTTTGGTGGTGCGGAATGAATGGATATAAAGCCAACTATTGTATATAATAATATATAAGAGGAGCAAAAAGTGCAAAAATTTCTGGATCAATTGTTATCGCCTAAAAAAGCTATATAGGAAAAATTGAATATATATTTATATATCGTAATTTTACAAACCTTTTGTTGACGTGCGTAATCTTTCACAATATGTATCTATGTATATATGTCATTGTTATAATATATCAACTATCTACTCTTTACTAGTTTTCAAGCTAATGATATTAAGCAGAGGTCATCAATTTATTATATAAAAAAATGGCATTTGGTGCATTTAGGGTAAGTAGTAACTAGAGGTCGATCATTTACGTCATAATAACAGTTCGGTGCAGTGATTTACTTATCATTCGAGGAACTGTATATTAATTATAAAATTCTTTCGATTTCCTTGCCAGCGAGACCGGATAAAATGCAAACATGCTTATATTTCTTTGAATTAATTTAGACTTTAGAGTAATAGACAATTATATGATGTAGCTTATGAGGCATTGACCGTCGTAACGTTAACATATATAATAAAAGAGCTTTGTTTTGTTTGCTTCGTTTTCGCTATATCACAATATATTGGCTCGGTGAAATCGATCGTGAAGAATTTTATAATGACGTGTGTGGTAATAATGATGGAAAAAGTAAACTAGGTCAATGACTACGTAATAAGAGTATATAGTGAAGATATATTTCGTTGTTAACTCACAATTTAAAACAGAAGCAGAGTACTGATGCCTTCATGCTATGTGCAATGGATCTGTGAATCAGAAAGTTCTCACTGAAAATCACGAATTTATTTGCCATCGGTTTCTAAAAAACACTACTTCAATTCGTAGAATGTTTCATATCAGGGATTATTATAAGAATTTCATTTCGCTGCGGGTCTAGAATAAGTTTTTTCTAAAAAAAAGTCACTTTTCAACTCTTATAAGGTACATTTCGTACTAAAGGCGTAACTCCACTTTTAATATTTATGAGGCTAATAAATTAAGTCAATTTTCGTTTGAATTTCCACTTGACAGGAGTGTATGTCAATGGATGGACGTATATTTGGTTTAAAATTGAAACTTTAGGAGTTTACATTGTCTTATAAAATTCAATATCTTGCTCAATATAGCCTTCAAAATATGTCAATCCTTTGCAAAGAATTTCGGAAGTTGGTCATACATGCACAACTTCTCTGGTGAGCATTGAAACCATTTTGTGTCTAAAAATATGGCTAGTTTTTTACCAATTCAAAAATGGTCTGGTTTTTCGTAAAAGTCCAACATTTTTTCTAGTTCTGGCAATTGAAACTGTAATCGACAAATAAACCAGTTAGCGAAAAATATTTCCATCTTTTGCAATTTTGCTATGTCCAAAAAAAAAAAAAAAAAACTGTCTTTATAACAAAGGGTTGTTCACTGACGGAAAAATCAATATATTTGTTTTGTATCTCTAATTTATGTATACACACAAGTCTATTGTGTACAATTGTAACGCAACTGGGAACTTTTTACTTTGCCCATTTGGATTTTCATTAATTTTTCCTATTCATCGGACATGATTTTGATACGAATTTTGTTATATCCTACATGGTCATAAATTAGTTTCTCCTTCGAAAGAATTCTAATAGAATATCTTGGACCAGGTTTATTTCGACTCAAATAGGGCGCATAAGTAGGCAAGTTCCGAGTACGGTCAGCCGGTTGCTATATGTCTAATGGAATACACGCTCTCAATCGGTATTTAATAAAACAGATCCATCGAGAAAAGTATATTCCCCGCTCATCTACACAAATACATCCGCTGCTTTTGTCCCAACTTCAATTATGCTAACATCCATCGATCATTCCATCTCGCATTGCAAGCCGAAGGATAGTTCCATCGAAATCTAATTCGGCCAGCATTAACCGAGATGGAAAGGCGCGCGCTCGGGGGTAATCAGAATAAATTCTCTCTTTCGTCATCGCGCAGGAGCAAAGCGAGTCTCTCGGGACAAAGTGCGCAGAAGAAAAACATATTAATACACGCGGCGTGGCGAGCACGTAGAAGAAGAAAAATCATGGCAACAAAAGTTTGGCGAGGAGTGTGTAGGGGCTGTTACTTTTCTCTCACTCGTCTCTCGTTGCGATCACGTCCGTCGCCGTTGTCGTCGTCGCCGGCGTGGTATATATACACACAGTCGTAGTCTGACCGCGCGGCGCAGCTGGAGCTTGTATACCTCGCGGACGTGCCCGACCAGAGTCGAGAGAAGCGAAGGACGGATGACGGGGGAACAGCACCAGTTCTATCCCTTGTTTACACGAGTTCTCTCTCTCTCTTTCCCACTCTTCCACGCAATATTACTCCCGGTCTGTGTGCGCCTGCGCCTCGCCTGCACTTTCCCAGTGTCTCTCTCTTCCTCTCTCTCTCTCTCTCTCTCTCTCTCTCTCTCTCTCTCTGTATGTCGCAATGTTTATTTTGCGCGCGGCAGGACGTTTGTGGTGGTATTTGTTTTGCACGTGCCTGTGTGTGAGGAGGATTTCGCGCCGGTGTGTTGTAAAGGTAGAGAGCAGGGGAAGAGATGAGAGAGAGAGAGAGAGAGAGAGAG
>UELV01088527.1:0-10434 GCA_900490015.1 Megastigmus stigmatizans | reverse complement strand
CCCCCCGGCACCCCCCCGCACCACCACCACCACCACTGGCACCAGCACCACGGCACCCCCCCGCACACACCGACCAGCCAACTGCAGCCCAACTCCTATCGCTCACCTAGCTCCATGCCGCCCTGTCAATCCTTACTGACAGCCGCTCTCGATGCTGTTGCTGCTGCTGCTGCTGGACGATGATCACATCGAATCGGGTGCCGGGTACGGCGAGCAGCCTTGGGATCTCAGGCTGGACTGGCTGTGCTCGATCGGCATGGCTCGACGACTGGCTCGCGAGTCTTTAGTGGCTGATGCGCGTGTAGGATGGCTCGCGGGAAGCTGACGAACGGATCTGCAAGCACAGAGTTCGAGGGGAGCGTTAGTGGGCTGTTTTACTTTTGACAAGGTGGATTTTTAAAAAATTGTCTGCTGGAGCAGTTGGAAGTTCGATTGTTACTAATTTAAATTGATAATTTTTTTGAAAATGTATATTCTACGCATAAAAATACTTTAACGATTCGAAAAAAAAGTTTCAACTCAGTCATCATTACCATAATGCTGCAAATACGAATGTGCCACCAAAGCCGCTTCTCCCCTATATTTTATATCTGCGACGCGACCGCAAGACAACAATTTGCCTTGTATTGCTCTTCTACTGATCTCACTTCATGATTAAGTGATGTCCTTTATAATGTCAAAAATAAGAACAAATCCGAAAATAAAAATAGCATGTAAGTTTTTGTACGGGTGACTAGGTTCATTTAGGGTCTAGTACGTAAATTAGAATTTTTTACATGAAATAAATTTACATATTTTTGATTCGTTATTTTATAACAAAATCACAGATCTGTATTGTAATCGGGTAATAAATGCGATGATAGATTAAGACTACAATTGTAAAATTCTAAAGAAATTACCAACGTATGTACAAATTATAAAATCGTAATCGTACTTCATACGCTTTTGATAATTTCTACTTAAAAAAAGAAGCTACTATTTTAATTCAATCAACAATATCGATACAGCAGCGTGCTAAAAATTGGTCCAACGAAATTTCCTTGAAAGAATTTACATCTTATTGGGAAAACGTTATGGTAATCGTTAAATAATGGGTAAAAGAAAGTAAAAAAAGGAAGAAATTCACTTCGACACAAGCGTGCCCGCAATATCTCAGGAGGAAATTCGCGGCAGCGCGGCGATAAATTTTCCTGAGTGAATTTTAAATACTTATTAGATGAGAAGATAAGAAAAGTGGCAAGCTAAGGGTTTCGATACTTTAACGCGGCGAGAGAAAAAGGAGCGGATGAAGGGATGGTAAAAAACAAGGCAAGAGAAAAAGAGAGAGAGCGAGAGTGAGAGAGCTGAGAAAAGTGCGGCGCGCCGGATAAAAGAAATTATCGGAAGCTATACGACGCGGCGGTCGGAGCTCAGCGGAGAAGGGAAATTAAAGCCGCGGCCAGAAATCGCTCTTCCATCGACTTGGATTAATTGTTAGGCAAGTCAATTAAATCAAGACCGTTGGCCTCGCTGAAAGTACGAAGGAGAGAGATAGAGAATCCCGCGGTACGAAAAAGAAGGACGGCGACCGAATTGATGAGGAACGCCCACGTGAACCGCATATATACACACAGAATACCATAGCCAAATAACAATGCTAATTTTTCTTCCGGCCGCTTTAATCGTTTTTAATTAAAATTTTAATTGACTTTCATTTAAATTTATATGCGCCGACGAAACGGCTCCGATATTAACCCGCGGCGCGTATACATGGCCGGATCGAAAAATCATTTCGTGGAAACGTTTGACAGGGCTAAGCCGCAAAGTGCGAGGGTCAGTGCGCTGCTGTAAGTATTTTCTGGTTAACTTTTATATATAGCTATAGCTTTTCGTGAGTGCTGTGCCCGTTTAGCTTTTTAGTACTGGGTAAGACTGTAATATCGCGAAAGATGGCGGGCCGTTGAATAAAACCATTGCTAATCCTCTTTTGTACAAATTTACAAATGTACATCAGTATTTTCATTAGCAAATATTCTGATTTTCGCATAAAATGTATCATTTTAAAAATTGATAAGTCAAGAATATTCAAATTTGACTTTCATATTTTCGCGCATTACTTTTTGTCCCCGGTGCATACAATGTGCACCTACCACATTCATGACGTACATGCGAACCATTTGCACTTAAAAAGTTAAGCAAATCAAAGCACTTAATATTACATGCATATAATTGTATTTGCATGTGATGAAGACTCGCTTCATGAATAGGCAGTGAATCTGTCATGATAATTTTTCAGCTTCCATGCAAATTAAAAAAAAAATTGAAAACAATTTTCCAAACATATTTTGATAAAAAATTATAATTAGATAATTCAAACACTATATTTTTAGAATCCGGAAAAGGTATTTACAAATTTTAATCTTCCAAAGCGAATGTACCTGTAACAAGTTAATCCAAGGATTAATTATTCACTCGAGCACTTAATCTGCGATAAAGATCTAAAGCATACACTCGCCTAACTAAGTAACACGTAAAAAGCCTCGAAAGGACGTGGAATGCATAACCTTCACCGGCCCCGGGAAGCCTTTATTAGTCACAACTTTATACTCGTCCAAACGACGCCTCGAAAGTTGACAATCTTTTCAGCTGCAGCGCAAGATTAAACGCTAAAAGTGCGCGAGTGCGAGAGAGAGAAAAGCTGGGAAGTAAGTAGGTAAGCTGTGAGCGAGATTTCGTCAAATGGAGCGAGAGCCTCGTTGAGCCGCTCGTTAGAGTAGGATAAAAACGGCGCGCTAGTACACACTTAAGTCAGCGAGTAGATCCAATTTAACGCTCCTTTCGCACATGAACTAAGACTGCAATTTTAACGGAACGAGCCCATTTCCCCCGAATTTCCTTCCACTGCAGCTCGGCACCACCGCTGCTGCTGCAGCTGCTGCTTTGTTTTCTTTTGTTCTCCGCTGTTTTCCTTTCGCCGCGAACTCTCTAAAGGGCCACTTTCGAAAATAGGACGATTAAGCAATTTTGGGGCCAATTCCCTTCTCTCTCTCTCTCTCTCTCTCTCTCTCTCTCTCTCTCTTTCCGTGTTGTTTTTCGTGAATTCATCGAGAAGATTTTGACGATTGTGCTGCAGCTAAAGTTGCGCGCGTGTAAAGAGAGGATAAAATATTTTATTGGGTATAAGTGGAAAATGGAGGAGAAAGCACAATTGACTTCCGCAGTCGGCGCGTCTAGATTGCTCGTCGCCAAGGATGCCTGGGCCTCTAATTGAAAGTAAATTAAACTTTTGTCCCAGAAGAATGAAGTTGGAATGGCCGTTTTCAAACGGAGATTCTTTTATTTGCTCGACGTTTCGGTCTTTTGACGTTGTGTAACCAAAGACCTTCTATGGGATGAAAAAGTTGTTGTATGGTAATTTGAAAGACTGATTCAGAGAACGAGTATATAGTCATGGAGGACAATGCCCTTTGCGATACCATGTTTTCAATAGCTGTACAAAACTAAGACATTTTAAAAATAATAAGTTCGTTTGGGCTTGTACTCCATTATGGAAAACATAATTAATTTATTGAAAATTATTAATATAATAACATTACGAAAGAATAGATATTTATTAATAGATTCATGCAGACAAAATTATATCAGAAACGTGCATAATACTCGAAGGCGTTCAGTTACGTTCTGGCACTTGTCCTTCATCAAAAATGCAATAATTCTCTCGCGATGCGATAAATACACCTTCCCGCCTCATCTTACAACAAAAATCCCGTTCTCGCGCTCTAACATTCGGAGAACATCGTCTGGAGAACGAGTAGCAGCAGCCGCGTCCCTTTCAAAATAAGCAGGCGGCCGCTGCCACGGCTATCCCAACGACAATTTCCACCCATCACGCGCAGCTACCGATCACATTTCACCCAATTCCACACCACACCTCTGCGTACGGAAAAACGACAGTGGCGATGGTGTTTTGAAACGCGACTCTCTCTCTCTCTCTCTCTCTCTCTCTCTTTCTCTCTTTTCTGCTAGTGCAAATGAAAGCTCCCGAGCGCGCGGACCGTGTGCATAGAACTGGGGTGCTTTTGTAAGCTCCGCACATTTCCCTTTCTCGTTCCATAAAACTCTGGGGGTGTAGGTTCGATTTTATATGCGTCATCTCTGGTAGAGTTGACACACACACACACACAGCCAGACATGCGCGCGAGCATCAGAGTTCCACGAGCGGCTGTGTTTGAGAGCGAGCTTTTGTTTGATTCCAGGGGGGAAACTAGTTTGATTGTTCTGATTGAATAAGTTGGGAAAAGCTCGCGCGGAATTTAGCCTCGACGCTTTTCCGGGCGGCTCTCTCTCTCTCTCTCTCTCTCTCTATCTTTCTCGTCGGCGCTGCACTGCAGCGAATCGAATCCCCGACGGCGACGAAGAACTCGATCGCGGGGCAGAGACCGCTTTTACCTCGCCTGCGGGGGCCTCGTTCCAGTGTAGATCGTGGCCGGGAATCGCCGAAGATACTAAAAGTAGTTCGATTAAGTGTCCTTTGATAACGATTTTTCTGCGCTTGAAATTAATCGCTGCGTTTGGTTATAGCTTCGAATGTCGTAATTATATATGACTTACTTTACTTTATAGACGAAAGGGGCTTTATTGCGGTTTTTATTGGACAGTCTAAATTTTTTTAAGACAAAGCAAAGTAAAGCGAAGTAAAGTAAAGTGTAGTCAAATACTCTTTTTCAATCAATACAGTGGACGTTTCATTTAATTGAAAAATAATTATGCTTGAATCAATCTGAATCGGGGTCAATATCTTATTCCTTTATCGCTTAAAAAGTCAAAAGTATACGATCCCTGCCGAGAAAAAACTTTTTTATACAAACGCCAAACTCCACATTTCATAATTTCATTTAACTTTGTGCTTGCGGACTGGTGCAGTGCGCGTCACCAGCAATTAAGCAACGAATCCAGCTTATCGGGGCAAAAAGGCAAGCGAAATCTCGGGAAAAGTGGAGCACACGCGCCCACTAGCAAGAGGACGGCGCCAACAACTTGAGCAGCGATTTCGCGCAACGGTTTGTTCCAAGTCGCCGCGAAATTTACGACGCGTCAAAGGATAGAGAGCCGCCCCGCCACCCGCCTCTCGCTTATTCCCACTTCTCTTCGCCGCGACACATGTGCATAATCTCGTTCCCCAAACTTTCTGAGGTCAAACTCCCCGCCTCCTCTACCTACCACCCCCTCCCAAACAAAGTTGGCACACTCGTAGAAAGCGGCGACAACTGGTCTAGCTCCCACGTCGATACGCTACTTTATATTCCTTTCTCTGTCCCTTACGGTCTTATATTATACGCGCGGAAGAAAGTCACATTAACAAAAAAAAGGAGAGGGGTCCCCGCGACGCGAGGGTGACTTGGGGCTTTTTTACGAGCTCCGCTGCTCCATTCTTTTCCCGCTTGTAGGCTTTTCATAATAAAACAGAAACTATTGAGGCACATACGCTGCGCCGAGCGACCCTTACGGTATAGCCCATTTCGATGTAAGAAGCCATTGTGCGTCTTCTCTTCTTCTGCGTGTTTCTCGCTCTATCTTTTTTTCTTTCTTTTTTTTTATAGAAGCGGTAGGAGAGAGAAGGTTGCGGGAGAAGGTATTAAAATGTAGAGGAATTTTTCATTTTACAACGCAGTCGTAGGCGGTTCATGTGCTTTGAAAATATGGTGTCGGGGATTTATGAGCGCGCAATCGGATGCTTTCTGGTTCGTTTCTGTCATATTTTTGCTAATACAGTACATGTAGGAATTTTTCAAAATATGCTCATTTTCTTTGTAATCGTCGTAGTATTTCTGAATTTAAGATAGCCTTTACGAAATGGAAATATGTTGATCTAATGCAAATAAAAAAAGTTCTCCTATATTAAATTCATGTAAAATATTAAAGAATGAAACCGAATGCGATATTTTAGCTATTATAGATTATTATTTATACATATATGTGTAAATGTACCTTTGAATAGATGTATAGATATATCATCTATTCAAAGGTACATTAATTTCTATTTGAAAAGACAATAATTATTGAGCGTACTCTGTACTAGGTGACGAAAATAGTTTTATTGATTATCTCTAACTCTATTGTAAGCGTTAAAAATGAAACAAGCTTTTCATTGTAATTTATCGCCAGTAGGACATATAGAATTAATTATTTTTAACACGAGTTCTCCAAGCTATTAACACGTTCACTTAGTTCTCGCGATGTGCTCAATCAAAGCTAAACCTAGAAATCGCCAGAGTTGGTGGTGCTGCGCTACTATTAAAAGTCGTTTAAAGTTCGGAATTTATCTTAACTTGGTTTATACAAGTTTTATTGCGGCAGGGAAGCTACGGCGCAAGAGAAAAATCTAAAGCATTTCGACAATTTCTTTTTACCGCTTCATAAGACGTAGCTTGTGCGCTTGGAACCGAATTTTTTTTATTTTTCCCCTTTACCGTTCTATGGGAAAGTCAAATTTAAAGTTTTAAAACTCCATTAAAAAAATGTAAAAAATCATTTTTATTTTAGATATATTTTTTATCATTTAAAATATAAAATAATCATTTTTTTACTACTATAAATAATACTATTACTTACTATACTTCACAGGAAGAATCATTACATTTATTGTATTTTAAACGTATTCATAATAATAAAATCATGATTTACAATGCAAGTATGCATTATAACATTAAAATCTATTTTCCATAATACAATATCTTATCTGTGTAAAATCAAACAAATATTTCCGTAGGTAAATAACAAAATTAATCAAAGAAATTGAATAGACGCTCGAAGAGAAAGCTCAATAAAATCCCAGGAACAAAGAATCCGCGGTCGAACTAGGGATTACATAAGCGATACGAGCGGAACGTTGTGTTACACGCAGTTTGGCGGACGAGTTTATAGGAAGGAAGACGTGTGTATATACGTTATATTCGCGTGTGTGAAGGCTTCCTATCTGTTCTCGGTGGATGTAAGCCGTAGGGGAAGAGATTGGCCGAGGGGGGAAACGAATCATATGCACCTGCCGCGCTATATGACCGTATAGCCGGCGAGAGTCAGACGCATGATGTATGAAAGCCGGCGTATGGCCATGAAGCTTTTCACGAAAACTTGCGCGCTGCTGCTGCTGCTGCTCGTCTATTCGCCTAGCGGGGCTATAAAGTCTCGCTGCGCTGCTCTCCGTGCAACAGTGAGATTTCATTTTTAGAAACGTTTTATAAGATATATTTTATGCGCTGAGGAAAGGATTTTTTGAGGAGACCGAATTCACTGGGGAAAAGACTTCTTTGTTGCGATTTGACGAATATTAAATAGTTATTTTTTTTTTCGTCGTTGAAATCTTTTGATGAATTGTATTTCAAATGCACCGAATAATCAATTATTGAAAGTCGAGACAATTTTAGTTTCGAGTTCGTGAAATACAGTCGAGTGAATAATATTGTCTGATACAAGAAATGATTATTTCAAATAAATAAATTGCATGCGAAATAATGTATTTATTTCATCGTATTTCAGTAAGCCATTTATCAATAGTTAACTTAATCAACTACAGTTAACTTTATCAACTACAGTTTGAAACTCGCATTATTGATTTTATCATTTAATTTATTTTTACTCCGTGGAAATAATACAGAATACTTTTTACTTAAAGATAAAAAAAAATCAATTTTTTTAGCTTCAGTTATTTCAGTTAAACCTTTTCATCTAAAGTCTATACAATAATCAATTTACTTTGATAAATATTTCATTAAATACTCGTCTAAATAAAATTTGTACGATTCTTTGATTGCTTGAATAATTTTCATGAAAATATATGATCAGGTACAAATTTTAAAGAAATTATGTAGTTTGGTTAAAAAAATATAATATCTGCTTTTTTACTTAGATCAATTTCACTTCATTAATTGTAACCTTCAATTAAATAGGTCCTATACCTCAAATGTTTGCTATAAATAATCAGTGATCTATTCAACATATTATATTAAATATACGTTTATAACAGCTTAAAAAATACTGCAATATATCAAAGGCCTACCAAATATCTTTTTATGAATATTTTTATTTTTGCAAAGTTCAAAAACACAGCAGACTAATCTAGGAAAATAAGTAACAAACGAAGTTCGCCGACAAAATCGCTGACATGCAGGTCAGAGCGAGCCTAAATCGCCCAGATCGGGTATAAGGTTAAATGCGAAATTTCCCTCTTATACGCGACTCGCTTGAATATAATGCTTACTACGGATTATCCAGACTCGCGCTCTCGAAGCCGCAAACTTCCAGAATCTCGTCCTCTGTTCCTATACACGTCGGCAGCCCCCCTTCGACTTCTCCTCGCTATGTAGGGCTGCTTACGAGACTTTGTCGCACGCGATGCCGCTTTCGCGTGGGCTTCCTCGTGTATAGGCTGGGATATACACTAAAAGATGCTATAGGCAAGGGGGGTCTTTTCCGTTTTAGACGGCACATAAGCGGGGATGAGGCGAGAGTCAGCGCCGAGCACAAATGCGTTCTTTCATTACCATAAGCGTAATGCCTCTTTATTTAACGTTACGCAATTTCATCGCGTGTAATTGAATTTAGAGCTGTTTGCCTTTATGTTTGGCCAATTCAATTATTAATTCTGACGGCTCGAAATTGCACTTGTCGATTTACATATTATTTTATTAAAGGGAAAAATTACGTTGATTGAATATTTCTGGAGTGAAGGACGTAATGGCATTAACCGTCTTCCAATAATCTGCTTGAATTTAAAAGCGAAATTTGTGTTTTAAGTGAAATTAATAATTTAACTTACATACTCCACAATATCGGCTTTTATTCAATATTTATCCACACATGAAATAAAATTTGAACTCCTCAAATAGCAATTCAATTACCTACGTACATTATGAGCAAAATCCATTTTGTACATTACGATAAAATTAAAATTTGTTCACACAAAATACGTATAATATTTATGAATAATGCAAAAATATTTCTTAAATTGATAGTAAATATTGATTTCATATGCCTTCTACACTACTTTTTACGCTTTGTTTACATTTTTAAAAAAAAATACAATACGTTAATAAAACTTCCAACTTTCCCATAATCCACTCATTAATGAAGAAACCGGCAGTCAACCCTTCCAACCTTACAATAACTCACTAAATTCACCTCCACCGCTGTCCTGCACGCAAAAGGCACGAGAGCTCAGCATCAGCACAATTTTTGTAAGCGCGCGCATACAACGTGAAAACGCTCGGCTCGGCTAAAAGTGCGTGATTTTGCGAGAGTCAGCAGGCGCGCGCGGGAACAGGGGATCGATCTTTGCGAACGAGATGAAAGCCAGAGAGAGGGAGAGAGAGAGTAGAGGGAGGAAGGAAAAAATCGACCCTCGACCCTCGACGAGACCCGCTAGCTGCCTCATCCCCCACGCGCGCACGCGGCGGCTCTGCGCCGAGAAAAACGAGCTGTCACATAGAGCCTACGGCGGGGCAACCTCTCGCACAGCTGTGCGCGCGCGAATGCAGAAAAAAGGCGAGCGACCCAACAAAAACACTCTTAGAGGCGGCGGCGGCAGTGTCGATGTCTGCGAGGAAACTTCCGGCGATAAGATGCTGCGGAGATCTGGAGAGTACCGTGACGTCTGAGACACAAGTGTTTGGCAAAAATTTTCTAAATGTATTGCTTCGTTCGAGACGTGCTTGGCTTGAGTTAACAAAAGTTATCCGATAATTGCATAGAAGATCTTATTTGACAAACAATTTCCTTTGAATGTAATTTTATACAGTTGTACATTGTTCGATCCTTTATTGCAATTGATACTCGTAAACAGTCATTAATATAGTGTGAAAATATCTGAAGTTAACAGCTGATGTGAGGGCAGTGTTTTAAGCTTTTTTATACACTTTAAAGTGTACAAACACCGAATTCTCCAAAATATTGTTATGTGCCCCTATCACGTTTTCCGACGACAATCGAAGCAGAACCAATTTCGATTTTAAACGCATGTATTCTTTAACTGCGTAACTGCACGAAATTGTTACTATTAAATGCAGCGATCAATGTATACTAGCGCAAAAGTAAGTTTAACGCCCTACAATAAACAAATTTGAATTGCATGCCATCACAGAGCCAATGTATATAAGCCTACCCGCCGGAATATATTTCATTAAAACTTAGTACACTGGACGTTAACCAAAATCGCAAGCCCAGCCTTTCCACGCGCAAAATGGAATTGCAACAACAGCCATAACCGGCAAATAATACCTTCATGGATTATCTCACAATGAAACGCGGGCGCAGGGGGCAATTCACCACGGGCATAATGACAAACGGAACGGAGTTTGCATTCAAATGCCTCGGCTCGCGCGCTCGCTGCACACAAACACACAAAATAATCTACGCCCAGAGGCTATTTACGCTGTACGAGAGAGAGAGAGAGAGAGAGAG
>UELV01088524.1:9296-50624 GCA_900490015.1 Megastigmus stigmatizans | reverse complement strand
ACCCCTCCCCCCCCCCCGACTCTTGTTTTTTTGTCCGCCTCTTTTCTTGTTCTTCTTCTTCATCGGTAGACCGATAAAAATGCTCCTGTCCGAGTTCAGCTCCGAGAGCTGCGAACAAGAATGGAGGATGCAGTGGAAGAAAGGAAAGAAAGTGAGAGAGGAGAGAGCAATAAAAAATAAGGAATCGACCGGTTTACCTGTCGGCCGATAGCGGTTAGCGCGTTTTGCCAGTTCTTTTATATGCACGCGGCCCCTTGTATATATATTCTTTCCCCTCCCCCCTCCCCCTCGTCTCTCTGGCAGTGAACTTTGCTTGTGCTCGGGCGCGCGTGTTCAGCTCCTTTTTACCTTTTGCAGCAACAGCAGCGGTAGCAGCAGCAGCAGCAGCAGCAGAGGATCGCTCTGCACTTTTGCTCTTATTATTGCACGAGTATATATAGAGAGAGTCTCTCGGTGAGAGCGAGAATTTCGCTGCGTCGCATTGTTTCTTCACATTGTTGCTGGCTACGGTGCGCCGGTTTTTATTGCGGATGCATTGCTGCTGGTCGTGCCGCTGCTGCTGCTGCTGCTACTGCTGCTATATAGCGAGAACATTCTGCGCCGGAGAAAGAAATTAATTTATACGTCCTTAAGCGATGTCACCGAAAGAGCTCTTCTGTGTGCGTAAGCAGGGGGAAAAAGGAGAGACGAACACAAAAGTTTCGCCGTATTCACACTTCGTTAAATGAATGATCAATCTTTTTTTTTTTAATTCTTTCAGCGCACGCTCTGCACGTATATGTACGGCAGCGATGAAGCCTGTAGTTTTGCCTATATGGACACGCTGCGATTGTTGAGCTGCGTGTATTTGCATTATTCATAATGTTTATTTTTGGGGAAATTGAAATAAGAATTTATAGGGAAATTCTGGTCATTTTGGAACGTTTATTGTAATAACGGTCAATAAATGTATGACATAATGCTATTGTGAAATAGTTTGCTCGGTATAATAAATAGAATATAAGGTATAGAAGTTTTTAAATATAACCCAAGTTTTTTAACTGAAAGTTTCATCAAAGTTTTTTTCTCAACCACAGACTGCTTGTCAATCATGACGGATTTTAAAGCGATTGAATAAACATGACGGGCGTTTTCACTGATAACTAGTCTACGAAAACTAGCTGCGTGGCAGTGCAATGACGTTAAAACTCATCAATACTCACACTTTTTTCTAATCCGAAAAGGTTGTGAACGTCACTTTCAGTACTCGCACTCGCATCTCACGTGGCGCCAAATACATTCACCCATTCGCCAATTGTCTTTCCATACATACGTAGATTACATATTACAATTCTGATTAGGACCTAATCCACTAATAAAATTCCATTTCTCGCTTCTGCTGCTGCTGCTGTTGCGTGCAGAGGAGGCATGTACCGTCACTGCACTTGCATATAGTGCTCTTGCTACTTTCCATCTTTCGATCGTGCTAATCGCTAATTTCTCGATTGAAAATTTGTACTATGCACAACATTTGTTTAGCTTTGAAGCTATTACTAAGGTTCTTTAAAAAAAATAAACAATGTTTTTATTCTCACAATTTTCTTTACACGATATTACAATGACATTATCAAGTTCACATACGCATGAAGTATAAAGCATATGAACGATCCCAGTGGAAGTATATTCAAGGCAGGGTCGAGCGCAGGCAAACTTTCGTCGTAATATCTCAAATGATTTTCAAGTTGGAGCGTCGGACGCTTTGGACAAGATGTTTGGACAGATTCCAAAACTTGTACAGGCGCGCTCGGCTGCTGCCGCCGTAGTAGTATAGCCCCGAAGTGTCAAAACATAGTTACAGCGTTAAAATTCAGAATTTCTTTAGCTGTCAAAACTATTTTTCTTCCCACAAAGCAAAATAGCCGGGGGATACTCGCGGCAAGTATAACTTGCTACAACCTAATGCGAAAAGTTTCGTTTCTCTACCCACATTATGGCCGAGTGATATATATCCCTGCTAAGTAAGTAATCTACTTTAATGGTCTAATTAGTTTTGCTGCTAATTTCGCGTAATTATAAAGCGATTTTGTACTTACCTTATCTGTTCAAGTTTTTCTTGCATTTATATTATTATAGATGCTGTAGGAAATGACGGTGTAAAGAAAACGATTCGCGTTGACTCGTCGTAACAAAAAATCAATCGAGTACAAGTTTTTATATTTTTTTGTTTCCTAAAATATTTTTCGCACCCAACACGCGAACTACTACGAGGAACTCAAACAAAGGTGAAAAATGAAAGACTCCGTGCTCGAAATGCAGAAAAGCTGCGGGACGCCCAGTAGATGAAAATGTATGCGACCCGAAAGCCGCTCTGCGCACTACACAGTAAAACAGCAATTTTCATAAGTTTCAATTTAGTCTCGCGAGCAACGCTAGCAGAGGAATTCCTCGGAACTATTAATTTCCGGGGGTTTCGCGGCAGAAAGAGAGAGAGAGAGAGAGAGTCGCTGCTGCAGTCAACGATAGCATCTCAATCCGCGTAATTTGTGCCGCGCGCATGAGTCCCGCGGCATTTTCGAGGAATCCGCCGCTGCTGCTGCTGTTCTGCAGCAAACTTTTGAGCTCTCTCGCATTCCACTTTTAAAAGTAGGCACAAAGCTAAGGAGTCGCATATAGTACGAGGCATATGGTGTGCTTACGGCTCGAGATCTCGGCATTGCGATTGCGAGGATTTGCTGCGATGCACGTGGTGCTGGAGACTGACGCGACGTTACGTTACCAACGGGGGGGTCGCCAACGAAACTAATCTAAATCGGCGATTTATGCATTCGGGGAGGTCTTATTAAATTTTAGACCAAAGTAAGATTTTGCCTAATAGAGCGCCGAGTTACCAAACGACTCTTTTGCCTCTATTGTATGTTTGCCCGGAGAGTGCGAGAAGCTAAGCATGCGTACATTCAGAGCGTTTTACTCGTTTTCCTCGAGCGCGCTTTTCCTTATCCTTGTGTATTACTTGGTCTCGTTTCTGTATTCTTTTTAGTCCTTGTCTTTTTTTTACTTGCTGCATTCTGAAAGTTGAATATTTTTAAGTGGGTTTCGAGAGAGACGAGATGACGAGGGAGGAAAATATATGTTGTTACTTTATCATAATTCTTTTGTAACAGCGTTATGAGACAATAAAGCAATACTATTTGGATGTGCTTTTCTTTATTCTGTATTTATAAATTAAGCAGAAAGTTGTTCAAGTCTCTTTTTCTTTTTCTATAATGTTATCGAATTTGAAATATAAAGAAATTTTTTAATCAATTCTGCATAAAATAATTTCATAGTTATCAGCATATTGCGGATAAGGTGAAACATAATATTAATTTATTCCGTTTCAAGAAATATATCGTCATTGTACAAAGATAAGACTACCATCAAATCGATTCAACCAAATCCAAAAGATAGTGCAACGAAACGTGGAATCTTGCCAAATCGAAATACAAGATTAAAGCGTACGCTTCCGTGGATGCAGTAAAACACTCTATACAAAACAGGAAAATCTAATCACTGTTCCAGTACTCTATATCTTCTATCCATAGAGTTCCTAGAAAAGTCAATTGCTCCGTCCGCCTTAATGCAAGGGCTGTTCTAAGCGTCGTAATCGTCTCTCTCTCTTTCTCTCTTACTCTCTGATTCTCTCTCTCTCTCTTTTACTCTCTCTTCATTCGTTGGTTCGTTCGCCTGTGCGGGTCTTCCCTTTTAAGCCGCGCATAAGCTGCTACTTGACACATCAATTAACTAACCGCGTTATTCGCTTTGTAACGACCTGCGGTTTTCTTGCGGAGCTGCGAAGGGAAGCTGCTGCTCCTACGCCACCCGCCAACTCTTCGGCCCCGCTAATATTAAAATTATTTTTTTCGCCATTGAATAATAAAAGGATTTATTAATAGAATTAAAAAGCACCATGGATTATCTTGGAATAATTAGAACCGCAATGTTCTTTTTCTTTTGTGTAGCCTGCGCTTATATTTTATTAATGGACGATACTTTTATTTCATAATTTAAATTCTGTAGATATACACTTATTGTTTTTTTTTTTTCTAGTTCTTGAAACTCGCGATGTACAATAGCAGTGGCATCGAAAAGAGAATCGTACGCGTACTTAGTACATCGCGAGTTCCAAGAATTAGAAAAAGGTTCGCATAATCGATATAACGTGGAAAAGCATAATTATATTAATATTAAAAAATAATTTTATAAGACCTTTTAAGACCTTTTAAATGCTTATTATGAATTTCGATGAATTTAAAAAATTTTAAAATGTAAATAAAATAATCTTTTTAAAAATTAAAAAATATTATTTATCATTAAAAAAATCATCCGATAAATAAAATAGTGTATTACTTCGCATGGTGTGTATACTATTTTTTTCCTTAGCGAGGCCGAAATTACCACGGTCTCAAACCGGCCCCGGTCGGGAAAGTGGTACTTTCGGGCCGCTAGACTGAAATAGTACATTTCGACACGGGGGCGGAAGAGGATTATTTCACTCACGAGACGTTTTTCGGCCGAGCGAAGCGAGGTCGAAAATTCGAGTGAGGGAAAAATCCTCTTACGCCCTAGTCTCGAACCGTATTTTTCATCACGAGAGCCGTAAAGTCGCATCAAACATGCGATTTTGTGGTTAGAGTGACGAAAATTATTTTTCAACGGTCATACAATAAGAAAAGTAAAGTAAATGAGTTGTAAAGCATCAAAGTCGGTCATTTCTAATATTTTTCTCTATAGATACTAACACTCACACACATACAAGTACCTCTATATTGAATCCATAAACATTTGTACGTTAATTTTATAGAACTAAAAATCTATTATTGTACAGAGGCACCCTTTCCAGTCTTGTCCAGGTCTATAGCCATTATCTGAGTGATCACGTGGGTGTTGTCGAGATAGACGTTCTCATCCTTTTGGATGACCTGACCGGCTATGGCTATCTTACCGACTTTTACATTCACCACCTGTACGTCACCCGTTTGTCTTTTACCGACTGACAGAGAAGTCGCTTTCACGGAGACTGTAGCCAGAGTGACGAGCAAAGCGACGAAAACCAATTGCCTGGACGACATCATTATATATAAAATTTTGAAAAGATTGGAGAAACTTTACTGCTGTTAACGAATGCCGTGGAAAAAATAAATTTTTTTCATAATATCACTACTTTTTCAAAAAATAACAAACCATAAATGCTTGTAAATTTAACAAATTCGTGTTAATAACACTCGTAATAATGGAATAAATTTATAAATTTTCATAAGGATTGATAGGGATTCAAAAATTATAACCAGAGTTTTAAAAAATGACATTTTTCAAAATAACAAAAAGAAATTAAAAAATAAGGTCTCAAATTGTTGGTATCGGTAAGCTCCTTCATACGCATATTGTAAATTCTTTAAGTATTAAGCTCGCATGACGAAAAGAACTAAAAAATGTATATCAAAATGTCATTTTCTTAAATAAAATAAAAGGAAATCTTGAAAAATGTTGTAGAATAATAAAGCATTTTTAAACAACTAAGATTTCGAAAGGGTTTTTATGCATACCAAACATCGAAATGCTTAAGTTTAGCTAATTAGAGACAAAGGATTATATCTAATTTCTACTAACTGAAAAGTAAATAGTTTCATAGTGCTGTAAGTGAAGAGGGAAAGTTCGAAAAGCTAATGTTATTACGCGTTAGCCAAGTTCAAATTTGACAAAGCGCTCGAGGAACGTAGCACGAAATTGGTGTTGTTCAATTATGTACTTTTAGGGCTAGTAGAGCGTGTGCAAGACGTTTTCATTCTCAGTCGATCATGGCTCAGATCATTCTAAGTACTCTAAGCAGATTTGAAAGATCGTTGTATAAAAATAATATTTCAAATCCAAAGCTTACGTATATAGTTACCCCGAATCTTCTCTAATTTACACCCAGTTTAGCATACACCCCCGATAAGCACATCCGACTAGCCCGTACTCTCTCGGCCTATTTACCGCCAACTCTCTCATCCTCGCATAATCTCCAATTCTTTCGCCGCTCGATATCTCATCCACAGCCTTACGCGCGCGCGTTTTTTTTTTTTTTTTTTTAATTTCGACGCTGCCTCTTTCGGGTCCTTTGCTCGCGCACCGCGCCCTTCGAGCTTCCACTTCGTGCCTTCCCCTTAGCCGACTTCTTTTTTTTTTCCAGTCTCGTGCACGTCATCGTTCGGTCGCGTTCACTCTTTCTCTCTGTATCTCGCAGTTTCGCCCTCGCTTCCTTCCTCTTTATAATTACATCGGCTTGCGCTGCTGCTGGTGGCGCCGCCGCTGCTCCCCGTGGGCTCTCTGACTTTGGGGAGAGCTCGGCTGCACACGCGACTGATCGAGGCGTATAGGGCGAAGTTGGGGCGCGCGAGGGGGAAGATTAAAACCATAGCGACAAACACTGCCGAGCTGCGGAAGAGGTATGGGTTCGACACGCGGAAGAGGGAGGACTGCCGAGAGTCCCTTTCGCGAAAATATAACGAGCAGGGGGAGTGGCTTCCTTCCCTTCTTTTTCTCTCCCTCTCTCTCTCTCTCTCTTTCTCTCTCTGCGAGTTTGACAGTTTGCACACGATCGACGAAAAATTTTTTTCAGTGCCGCGGCAAATATTTATTGCCGCGGTGTCTTCGATCTGTTGTGATTTAATTGGCTCTGTGCAAATATTTTTATCTGGCTTTTAACGGAGTATTTGAAATATATATGTTGATGTAATATATTATTGCAATAAAATAATTAAATAGAGCAAATTATTCAGTTATAAAAGTGACTGTAATAATAATTATGTACCAAAGCTCCTAAGAAGGTTGCAACCTGCATTCTTATGCTTAATTAGCTTCGTCGTTAAAAGTTTTTAACCGGGAAAAGTAAACTAAGCAACAATGGGAATAAACTGTTAACTAAATGTAAAACATTCCGATAAATTATCACAAGAAACAATAACAGGCCAAACCGTTGATTAAGCCATTCTAAAACGTCTAAACGCCCCGTAATTCATACACTATTACCGTGTGCTAAAACTTTTTCATTTCCCTGCACAACAATGACACTTAATCGCCCCGTCGTAAATTCCCACTGATTCCTATCAGCGAGTAAAAATTTTATTATTTTCTCGCTCCCCCGGTCTTACAAGACAATTAGATACACAAGAAGGGAGAAAGAATCTGATAAATACGTCTTCCTCCTTTCTTTTTTTTTCTTACGCGCAGCTCTGCACTTTTCCCTATACATTTCGCCTAAGTAATCACCGAAGTGGTTCGAGCACTTCGCGACGTTAACTCAGCCGCGTCGAAACAGATAAAAGAGCGGCACGAAGTTTCCGTGACCGAAGAGTCGCGATCCGAGTTGAAACGAAAATTGGAGTAGACGCGCGCGTATACGGGAGGAATCACGAAAGACGAAAGCTTAATATCGGTTCCTTTTTTCCGCTCCCTTTGTTCGCCTCCTCCCTCCCTACCGTTTGATATCTCCCCACTCCTCGCTTTGTTTGCTCGCAGCTCCCTTCCGTCGAGGCATTTTCGCGACGTTTTACCCCGAGAGCTCGCACTCAGCTTTACGGTGGATTCGTTCGACCCGCTTTTCCACGAATAACTTTTTCCCTCATTATGCTCTGTGCCTTTTTCATGGGCTTATACCTTTACTTCTTTGTTTCTTCTTCTGCGCCTACTAAGCTCCACTTTTTTCGCACTCCACACCGTTTACTCTCTGTGTCCTTATCCAGTGGCTGTCTATATATGTATACACGTCCCTCATTCTCTCCATCCACTGTTTTCTCATTTGCATTCTCACTGTCTTAATGTCCGCAAGGTTGACCCTCTTTTCTCTACGGGCAGTAGCTTTTTATATCCCACTTCCGCTTTTAAGTATTTCTTAAAAAGCTGGGCCCGCTTTGTAAGTAATTCTTCATATTTTTTCGTTTCTTACAATTTGGCGCCCCCAAGCACGTAGAGTCGGTTATTATGTACGCGCACGATTGTTCCCGCCCGCGGTGCTTTCTACCGTTAAACTTTGTCTCGCGGCAACCTTCTCTCCCTCCCTTTTTCTTTCTTCTTTTGCGGAATCGAGTAAATTACATCGTCGGTGTGCAAGCAGCGCGCGATCCGCGAAGATCTCTCCCTCGACGGGGTGATTTTGCGATGCGCAGATTTTGCTCTAGTCTCGGAAGCCGACGGAAAGCGATTCGCTCTCCTGCTAACGGCCAGAAATGACTTGGTCGTCGTTTTCCCCTGGCGCGGCGTTTCGTTATGGGAAATCGTTACCGGCCAAGTATACGGCGAGAAACACAGAGACGGAGAAATGAAAATATCGAGAGAATTGGGGCAAGCGCTAAGGTTTGGGTTATGAAGACATTATGCGACGATTCACCTTAACTTTTCATTACGAGTAAAATTGTATAGTTGTATAATAATTTACGGAACGATGCCAAAGTACTCCCGCACAAAAATAATATCTATGGCCAATATATATCGCTAAAACTATCATTATATGAGTCATTTATGGGAAATGCATATATCGACATATGATACTTACACCAAGTATTGAGAAATCATGGCCAATATGTAGATCCTCTTTCAGAATTACGCGGTTATTTTGGAAATATGTTTTATTTCGAAAAAGTTTTAATGTTGCCCATATAACTAAATTAATTTTTTATTAACATTAATATATACAGAGCAACGAAAAATTATAATCAGCTTAAGTATCGGAAGGTATGGGCCACATATGGGTTACATGTTTTGAGATAAACGAATAAGACAACGAATCCACGCATTGGCATTACTTGTCCAATATTCTACAGAAGTTTTGATTCGACTCTATGGATATATATTTCTCTTATACCAAAGATACATAGCTTCCTAGTATTTCCCATAAATCACCGATATGTTGCAGATGGTCTTTGAAATATATTGTCCATACAGATTAACTTTACCACGGGCTTATAACCGCTGACACTTTTGGTGCAGTGATCGTCTTAACGACGCTACTTTTAATGCATTTACGCGTTACTATTTGGCACTTGAGTCTTATCGAATTGAGCTCGTACCTACTTGTAATAAACTCAGGCTTATCATTGCGAATGCGTTGAGGAAATCGTGGAAGCCATTCCGCGCACATAGAATTTTACAGTAATAGCGAGCGTTTCGTAGTGAAAGCGGAACGCCGAGAGAATTCATTTTTAATGTCTCTTTTCATAGATTAATGAAATTTCTGTTCAACATTACCTCCAATTACCTCAAATTAAAGTATATTTCTTGAATATATAAAATGTGCTTTATTCGTCGTTGTGAATAAATAAGACGTTAAAAATTAAAAATGTATTCTCAAAACGTATAGTTTACAACTTTATTTAGCGTATTAAAAAAAAGTCAATTATCTATGAGAACAGAATGAAATCATATTATTCTTCCTTTCACAGTAACAATAAATTATTTGTGTAAAACTGTTCCATCTTAACTCGTTCAAAAGTATCATTCAAAATTCAATGATACTGAACAAATGACGAAGTGTCCGATGATGTATTGCACTTTTTTCTAATTACTCGCGGCGAAAGAAACCAGAGACAAGTGTCGTATAATAAAAAGGGCTTTTCAGAAATTTCACGCTTTACAGACATCGGAGTACACTCTCGTAGCGCTTCAGAAAAAGCAAAATTTCCTCGCGAAAATGCAACACTTCCCCGCAGTTACCGAGAGACCACTGCCGCTGACACACATAAAGGGCAACACAGTGCACGCTCCCAAGATCTGGAAAAAAAAGAGAGATAAAAACACACTCTTTTCGAGTGAAGCCCCGTCGACGTTCTTATAAAGAACCCAACGCGCGCAATCTCGGAAAAGAGAAAAATTCTCACTGGTCACGCGTGATAGGGACGGTAGAACGCAGCGACGTTTTCCCTCGGCATGAAGAGAAGTAAAATCACGGGAGCAGCAGTCGTCGCGGAAAGCAGCGACGAGAGCGAATGACGCGCGAGCAGCGAGAGATAAATCAGTGAAGAGGCTGAACGGAGCCGCGTCTTCGTCTGGGATACCGTGTGTCGGTCCCGTGGGTTTGTACCGGCCCCTCGTCCCATCTACAAAATGGAATTTAGCTCTCGAGAGCCGTGCGGACTTTCTCACTCTCTCTCTTGCGCACATCAAAAGGATACGATGTGTTATGCTGCGGGACTGCACGCGGGGTCGGACGGACGCGTGTGGCTGTTTTCTCTGCGGCATTGCTACGGTAGCCTGCAGACCACTGGCCTTCCGTGTACTCTTACTCTTAGGCTGTATCTCACCTTTGACTGACTTACTTGCTTACCAAATGACCGCTGGTGAACCTATTGTCTCGATTTTCGCGACAGACTCTTCCAGTTTCCTTTTGTGCGCGTCGATGAGATTTGCATAATGTAGAGGTATTCTTTGCTACCGATATGAAAATGCTTCGGTATCTTATTTTTTTTAATATAGATGGTTTGCGTATAGAAACATGTATTAAAGCACCGACATGCAATGGAGTTTATATCAAGCAAATGAAAATAATAGAGCGAATAATTTAGTGGTTGGTTACTGCAAGGTTCTATCTTCTTTAGTCCATTGCAAACTAGACGTTGGAGAACATTATTTCCGAATGTCAAATTGTAAAAGTAATTGAGAGTGCAGTTTTTGTTTCGTTCCATTATGCCAAAAAAAAAATGGTGTTGCGCTATTTCTGGGAGTAGATTCGAAAAGAATTAAATCTGGGATTTTGACGTAATACTGGAAATGGCCGGGGTTTGTTTTTAATAGAAAAGAGAATACCCCCGAAACGCTAGGGACTAGAATTTATGGCTGCTGAGAATCTTTTCTCCCCCTTCAAATCCCATCGGACTACGTAGACGGCTACGTAGCTAGGCTTCCTTTTTTTTACCTTCGCGCTGCTGGGGCGTATGAAATATTGCAGGGATTTTTGGCGATTAGGATCATTTTTGATTGCTCCTCGGTTTAATTAAACTAATACCGGGGCGCATGTTAAGTAATTGCTGGGAAATGGCGCGAACAGGTGAGCTCCGCGAGTAAATTTTAAATAAGAATTTAAAAGGCTGTGATATATCATCACTTGTACTAAGAGATTCCGAAGAAGATGAGGAAGGACTTTTCTTGGCTTACTGGTTGACCTGATTTTTCTGAGACTGGGCTATTGTTATGGATTAGCAAGAAGAAATAAATTTTAAGATCTATTCGTATTTATATTAATTGTACTTGAATTAGTTCAATATCCAAAGTGCAATATCTGGATTAAATTAATAAATGAAATTAAGATATTCCAATGAGATTTAAAAAGTAGACATTGAGAACTTATTTTATCAAGACTCAACTGTAATAACGCAGAAAGATTTTCTTATTTAGAATATCGAAAGTTCAAAAAATTGTTAAAAAATCACACAATGTTCCAACGATATATTATAAATTCTCTAATCGATCTCTGAACCAATTTTTGCAAGATTATTTAAAAAATGAGGACTTAAGCTATTGGTAAGTCCATTGTTACCAACTAGAATCATATTATGGCGTTTTATCAGTTAGTACGATGCATTTCTGAGTCTAGCAGAAAATAAGCTCAGTAATATATCATTCTCGATTGTTTGATGCCGGAAGCCAGAAAAATTAAACTTTCAATTTTAATTCAATATCCGTTTAAAGCACTGAAACAATAATGTTTTTGATAAAGCGAGTAGTTACTATCAAAAGGTATAACTAAATTATCGTAAATTTAAAATATAAAAGAACCTGAATTAGTAAATTAGAATACAGTTAAACCGAAATAACGTAATTTCCTTTTGGCTTGTAAACTCACTTTACAAATTAAACGTTTGTAACATAATTGAATGTTCAACTTTCATGTATTACAGCTGCTCAATACTATTAAACAATGATTCAATATCATTAATTTCATTCCAGTTCATTGCACTTTTTGACCCAGACGCTCCTCTCCCTTCTCGCCTCTCTATTGATATTTCTAAACCTTCCTTTTTGTTACTCCGTTTTTCTCTGTATATATATATGTATATATATATACCGTTTCTAAAACGGTATATATATATATACATGTAGGTAGGTGCTCGCCTCGTTGAGCAGTCCGATTTCTTGCGAGCGTACGAGAGATTCCCCTCCCATTCGTGTGCCAAAACGGCCAAATTGGATTTCGCGCTGATGTACGCCGCGTTGCGTTTGTGCTGCACTTTTACTCGTGGCCCGTTACATGACGAATCAAGGGATTCCGGGGAAAAGCTGGGGAAAGGGGTAGGTAGTTCGGGATTATATTTCTCGCTGGTCTATTTTCGCTACACGCTCGTGCGCCGCTGCTGCTGTACTCCGGCACCCGAGCGCTACACACCTTTGTTGTCGATATTTCCCGCGCGCTGAAATTTTCGTATTGATTTTTCAAATGAAAAAAAAAGCGACGATAGTTGGAACAAACAATCACTGTCAAGACGAAATTCCGTGTTTTGCTTTCTTAGATTTTTGTTTGCTCCGTCTGTTATGCACTCGCGCATAATTTGTTAAAAGTGATTCTGTAATAGACAATATTATTTTGTTCGAACGTTAAATGTTGGTAAAAATTCAAAAATTTCACAAATATATGCTCAATCAAATAGAGCACCTGTCGACATACTATATAAATATCCAGAAAATTGAAGTCATCAAATTAATAGAAAGCTTCCTGCAACGATACGAGCACACACATATATATATGTATCCCCCGTTTTTCCACCTTTTATGCATCGTCGTATAGCCGTTCGACTGCGACAGTATAGCGCAAGCGACACTTATACGAGCTGGGGCGCGCTTTAACAGTCCCCGGGGATTTCAGGCAGACGGGGTATTAGGGCGAACTCTTCAGTGCAGAGAGAGAGAGAGAGAGAGAGAGAGAGAGAGAGAGAGAGAGAGAGAGAGAAGGTCTCTCTCCTCGTATCGCGTCGAATGGAAAGGGAAGAGCGCAGAGAGTAAGAGGAAGGCTAATCTTCGGTGTCAAGGCGCCGGGCCATCTGATAAGTATATAGCGCCAGCAGAAGGCGGACCTTTCTCTTCTCTCCCGTCATACCTCTGCACCTCTTACACTCCGTCCCGTCTCAATAATCTATGACGAGATTAGGATTTTGGATGATTCATGTCCTCGACGAGACACCGAGCATACGCTGTTACTTTGTGTAAGTTGATATTTTCCGATATGTATGGGTGTAAGCGCGCGAGGGGACTCGTGAATGTCTGTTTAAGTGAGTGGAGAGAGCGAGAGTGTGTGAGTTTGAATTTTAGGGTGTTCACTGGGATATTCGGAGTGGGAGGTTTTAGGTATGGATGATTAGATAAATATGCGACTCGAGGAAGGGTGCGCGCATTCGAAAAGTGCTTCTTTGGCGTTTGGTTACTAATACACGCAAATTATCTCTTGATCGATGGTTTTTTAAGTGCTGCCATAGCATACAGTGTGCGTATCAATACTATTGTCTCTCACTATTGCTTAATTAAGTTTATATTTATTTAATAAGTGTCTTCAGCTTGCCGCGATACATATTATAAGAAAAATAGGCAATTCTTAATCCCATATCTTTATGTTTCTACTAACTAAGACAATAAAGGGATGCTACAAATGTTTCGCTACACACTCGATATCTGCAAGCGAAGCGAAAAGAGATTAAAAAAAAAAAAAGAAAAAGTGTACACACCAAACACAATAAAACTTATCGAGCTTTCTAATCTCGCTCCCGCGCAGAGCTTTTGTGCAAACCCAGTGTGATATTCAATGTTTCGCACGCTCGCCGAGCAAAAAGAAAGCATCGGGCCTAATCGCTCGACCGATAGATTTGAGAATCATAATAGCGCGAAAGCGCCGCCGCGCTTCACAGTGGTAACACTGCTCAGTCCCGCTCTATATGTATGCGAACGAAGCGTAAGGGAGAGGGGGAGGAGGCCAGGGAGGTGCGGAGAGGTGAAGCGAGGCGGGATAGGAAAACAAAGAGGAACTCGTCGGTTAGAATAAGCCGTTTATCGCGGCATTCGTGGCTTATGAGCCGCTATACTCCCGTGTGTCCATTCCCTTTAAGGTGAAAAGCTTAACTCGTTCGATGCAATATAGCTATTGCTGTATGCATATAATTATTAGAAAATGCATATTGAAATCACGGTGATTTTTCCTCAATAAAAGAATGGACATGGTCAACTCATTTATGATGCAATCAAGTTTTGTAATATACTTTAGATTGAAAGAACGTAGAAAGGAATACCATAAGAATTTGGTGGTGACTACAGTTCCGGTGTAAATTTTGGAATTATCAATTTATTTTTATCCAATAAGTTGCAGATAAATGTATGGACAAAATTTTGTTACCGCACCTTTTTCATCCTACATATTTTCAGCACTATAAACAACGCGACACTCGCAAACGTTTCGTCTCGATCTCCTATAGTAAAAGAACGTTCAATCATCGGCGAAGTAAATCTACAAAAATAAAGTCCGAGACGTCTTTCTTGGTCTTTTCCTTCGCGGTTCTCACACAGCCGCAAGCTCGAAGCTCTTATATACAAGAGCTGCAGTAGCAGCAACGCGTCGGTCTGGTGCGATTCCCTTTAAGCTCGGAGTAGCTCTCGCGGGAACATCGGCGGCGCCGGCACTGCGCCGCGCGGCGGTCCTTCTTGTTTCCGGGGCTTCGATTCCGGGGGCCGCCACCACCACCGTGTAGCTCATAGCCGAAAACCCTGCGCGGAGGGGTGCCGCCACTTGGGACAGCGAGAGTGAGAGAGAAAAAAGGAAAGAAGGGAGAGAGGGAGGATGAATCGTGGTACGGGGATTGCTCTTGGAGAGAGAGAGAGAGAGAGAGAGAGAGGCCACTCGTCACCGGCAAAACTCAGTGCACAGGCTCTCGTGCGCTCGGGAGGAGACGGCGAAAGAGGAGGGAAAAAAAAGCGCATCAAAAGCTCGGGGCGGCCGTACGCCTGATTATGCGCTTGGCTCTTCGTTTCCTTCTCTCTCTCTCTCTCTCTCTCTCTCTCTCTCTCTCTCTCTCTGCCTTGTGTTTCCGAACCCAAGCACTCGACTGCGCGATATTCCCGGGCCACGGGCTAATCCTTTCCCCTTCTCTCTCTATCTCTGCCCGAGGGGAAGGAAGATCCTCTCGCTTTCTCGGGGAAAAAGGCGAAATTAATCAATTTTCGCATGAGGAGTGAGTACTTTTCCTTTTTTTTCTCTCGCTGCCGTACGAGAGGCTCGAGGAGAACTGCTGCTGCGTGGTAAACAAATGCGATTATACACCTTTGTCATGCTGTGTTGGCTAGCTCTCGTTAGAGGGGGATGTATAAGTATTTCGTACTTGCTCTTTCGATTGTATTCGCAATCGATCAGGCGGCCGATATGGATTTGGGTTGGCTAAATGGTTTGAAAGCTGTACACGATTATTTAACTTTGAAAAATTCAATATTATTCAAATTAAAAATAGTAGATAATGATTCTGCAGCAAAAAATGATGCTTATTTCAGTTCTTTTATAGTTTCGAAAGGGATAAAAAAAAATGCATATTACACGACAAAAGCGACTCTTACCAGGCATATTAAAAAGCCGTTTGACTCGATTCGTTACATTTCAGAGCGAATAATATACAAGCAGAGTAGAGGGCAGAAGTAAAAGAAGAATTTCCTCGAGTACCTTAATATACACGATGGGGCACAGGTAATAAGAAAGTATCGCATAAAAGGAGTTTTACCCATTCAGCTATTATCCTTATTGAATTCAAAAAAGGGAAAGAGAAAAAATGAAATTGCGAAATTATGTGTTCGTTTCACCATACTTATATACAATAATTGGAGAAATTTGCGTTGGGCGCGAGCGACTTGAAACGACACGCGGTCCTAATATTGCTCTTATCTGACTGACATCGGCGAATTAAATGAGCGACACACTGCTACAGTGGTTATACTACTCTCTCTTTTCAGTTGGCGCTTTTTTGTTCAAGGACCGTCGCGATATATACAGTCGAGCCGTTGAGGCGAGAGCGCAACAGAAAGAAATATTGTAATTGCATATTTCTCAGAGCCTCTCCCTCTCTTTCTCTCTCTCTCGTCTGGTGCTTGTTTTCTCTCTATCTATCTCTTCCTCTCTCTCTTTTCGTTCTTTCATCTACTTACCGGACTGCCTTCTCTGCCTGCAACCTTTCATGCAAATTGCTATCCGACTGACTGCAAAACTCCTCTCTCCCTGTGAAACTTACATCGAATAGGTTTCTCGCCCTTTCGGAAGAAGCGAAATTTCTTGCCTTGTGTTATATATATATATATACCTTGTCGAGCGACTCTTATATCGAGCTGCGATATACTGCCTATTCATAATCATTATATGCAATTGCTTCAGAAGCTCTGATAAAGCTAGCAATTTTGTTCTTTTTAGGATCCTATTCCGGATATTAATTACAGTTATAAAATCTAAAAACGTGATGTCTATTTATAGTGCGTTTCTAAATGAACCCGCATCCTTTAAATAAACGTCAACATTTTATAATTCAACTTTTTAATTTTAAAGAAGAGCACGACTCGCGCTGAGTTTCACATAATTAGGGCAAAACACAAACAAAATCGTTATCCGCGCATTATGCGTCCGATGATAACTCAAAACAAAGTAAATTCACACGTGCAGTGCGCGCAACGCTTTCGTATACACACACACGAGCTGCGACTCATTCCACCGCGAGATATATTCCCCACATCGCGCACAATTAATTCCCTTATCTTATCGAGGACATGAAAAATACACCACTGCCGCAGCCCCAACGCTACGCGTGTAAACAAAAAGCTCGCGGCGGCTCGTTCCTCTTGCATCATAGAGTCGCGAAATTTTTGCTCGCTCGCCCGCTATCTCGCATCCAGAGAGAAATAGAGACAGAATATATAAGAAAAGAAAATAGAAAAATATTACAAAAAAAAAACATACAAAGCTCGCGCACGCGATGCCCTTTAAGGCCCCAGGGCTGCGTATAGGCTTTTATCAGGTCTGCCTGCGACGGCGGTGGCGGCGTCTCTTATTAAATAGCGAATCATTGTAGCAATTACTCTGGCTGTCAGCTGTACGCGTGTATATGCCGCGCTCTGGACTCTATGCGTGACTCTCTTCCGCTACTGTCACCTTTAAAGATCTGTACGTATGGGAAAGGGAGAGAGAGAGAGAGAGAGAGAGAGAGAGAGCGAAGGGAGGAGGGTATATAGAGCTGGAGCTATGGTGATTTAAAGGCACGCGATCGGCCGGCGGTGATACTCGCGAGACTGTTTACAAGCCCCACGACAGAGATGGAAATACAGTGTTGCCTATATGTGTGGCGATTTTTATTTTCAACGCCGTAGTCGTATGTATAGGAAGTGATATTAATCTTACGCTTGAAGGCTCTCTTTGCGTTTTGCCTTTTTTCAACTATCAAGTGCAGCTACATGCGATGAAATAAATTCTTTCATTTTTTATCCAATAGAACATTTTGTTTATATCCTATAACGATTAACGAGTGTTTTGTTTGTTTTTTTTTGTTTCAGGTAAGTTAACTTGTCGAACCGAACTTATTGCAGCGTCTTCTATTATGCGTCAGCGGAGTAAGTAGTATTTACCGAAAGAATTTTTTCCAATCTTCGTGTACAGAAAATTCTTGGCTACATTGTTCGACTTGGTATTTTTGCGAAACGAGCAAAACGAATGCGTGCACAAAATATATGATGCAATAAAATTCCACGCGAAGCACGCGATTACCGCATTCTGACCGAATCAAATTATAAATTGTTTAATCCGTGGCCAGATGCACGCTACATAGTTACAGATTGTATGCCAAACAATGAATTTTATTAGATGCGCAATTCATTAAGTTTAACGGCAGTTTTATGCAGTTTTAATCACAGAATTGCCGTCGTAAAATGTGGAAAAATGAATAGGTCAAATGCGAGGGATAACGTATCAAATTACGTATACGTATACAAAGCACTACACGGAGATAAATCCAATTGTAGACTGCCAAAGGTGACAAAATTATTCAAGTGTCGACATGGAAAAATCATCACTAAGTATAGAATAAAAAGATAATTAGGAAGTATTTTTATTGTTTACTAAGTAATAACAATTTCTAAGTCTATCGATATTTAATACTATACACAGATATACTTTCGCATGGATTTTTAAAGCATAAAGCAACCAAAGTATGAAACAGAAAAAACAAATTATACAACTTGTCTCTATTTACTGGAAACCATCGTAATTTTTCCTCTACTGGGCAGTCTACAATCGAATTGCAAAACACGTGCTCACTCGAGACTAAAGCGCTTAGCACTCGCGTATATAACCTCACCGCCAACCTCAAAATCATTGAAACGCTTTCACTCGAACAGAGTATTACACCATTACCACGACCTTTTGCGCAAGCTCTTTCGCGAATATTTCAGTCCGTAAACGCTTGCTGACCGATACACTTTCGCCGCTCTATGCCGATATTTTTGCCGTGCTATACTTGACACACGGTAGAAAGGGAGGATTCGAGCCCCTACTGCATACGCGTATACCCACAGCAACGCATCGCAACCGAAGGGGGGACATTCCGCGTTCATAATCGCGCGTAGAGGAGCGGGGGCGAGTGGAGAAACGTTAATTTCGATTCGAGCTGCTAAACGGTGTGCGGGAGGCGCACTTTGCGAGTAATTACGGCTGATTACGAGCGGCTATTTCGCGAATGATTGAATCGACCTGTGCCGAGCTGCTGCGGCATCGGCCAACTGAGCGGTGCGTAGAGCGTTGAAAGGCTTCGGATTCACAACGTACTATGTTCCGTAGGTTTGGTATATATGTTTCCGCGAGTTGACAAGTTGCGCTTAGTTTCCGATGGAGTTGTCGAATTTTGTGCGCGTGTTTGGATTACTCGAAATTCTATATGGTTTAGCGAAAGATAAGCGTGTGGCAGTGATGTGGACACGTGCATACGTCGATTTCTGAACAAAAAAAAAACGTCGGACTTGTCATTCTATATGGTAATGATATTTTATCGTACCGAGTTCCGAGTGAATATTTCAACGTGCATCTTAAAAAGTTGAGTGAAATGAAAGTTACGGGGTAAAAACTAACAGGAGAACGAAGTTTTAACAATTTTCGTTCTGGCATAACTTTTAAAAATAGCTTATGGCAAAGTTGGCTTGAAACTTTTAGAAAGATATGTTATTACCACATGGATGGTAAATCAATTTTTAGTTTCCCTATACAGATATTGTCCTACATGACTCCTTATGCAATTATACTGTATTTCACAATATACGGTACTTTTTTTACAAATAACCATAAATAATGTATATATACAACTATCGTAGAATTTAAAAGTTTTTACAAAACCGAAAAATTGAATTTCCAAAGCTAACCCAATAGTAAAAACCATTTATCCCTTATACTAGCACTTTATAGTATAACAGGTCGAGCAGCATGTCTAAATCAACAATAACTCTAATCCAGAGGTATATAGCAAGCATCAGTCTAACGCACGCATCCTCGGCAATCTTTTCCGCACTCCAGCAGCAGCAGCAGCAGCAGCAGCAGCGTTTAATTGTCTTTATCTCTTTGGTGCACGAGGCCTGAGCCCCTCGCTAGCTCCTCTCTCCTCTCTCTCTCTCCATTACATCACTCTGGCGAGTCTATATCTCATTCGTTTAGACTCGGCGCGTGTGCAGTCTGAGCCGTGTATATTTGCTAGAAGAGAGAATGAGAGCAGCAGCAGCAGCAGCCGCTTTTCCGGGAGCAAAGTAGTCGGCATGTCAGACAAACACGCGCGTGCCCGCGAGCGAAGAAAGAAGGGGGGCACCAGCAGCTATCCGACGATCCCTCGTATTTGCTCGGGAGATTCTCTCTCCCCTTGTACTCGCCGCGCGTTACGTTAGAGATATATATTAAATTTCAATCGATGTGTCATCCGCTGCCGAGTCTCTTTTCTTTGCCCGTACCGTGTGCGTATATATATATATATATGTATTCGGCGCCTGGAAGTGTGCGTGATGTCGCTGGGGACACGGTATGAGACAGTGAGTCGTGCCGCGCTGCGTGACTTGTCCCTTGGTAATGGGAAGCTTCTTCTTGCTGGGGATACTTGGGAGATACGAGGGATAGGGATAATTGCTGGAGTGTGTGGGCTTTTCGATGTTTATTAATATAGATGACGTTTTTGCTCGCTATGAAGAATTGATTGTCTCGATTACTTGCTCACGCGACTTTGCAAATGTATACCGACGCGTTAGAGAATAAAAATTTTAAGGCTTCGATGTTGCTGGCAGTTAAATTGCAGCTTTTAAATGCAAGTAGAACAAGACGAATGTAGTAAGACATGCACGAGATAATTGAATTATTTAAAAAAAAATCAGTACTCGCGGCATGTCTTGTGCTTTTATTTATATATATTACGTTGACAAATGTCAGTAAAGTGGGATAAAACTGGAAAATACGTACCTAATATATCTTTTTGAGTGACTTTAATTTGACTGATGCTCTTTTATACATCAAACAAGTTTCTTTCGAGTGGCTGTTACGAATCCACAGTTCAAATTTGGAAATGGAATTTCAAAATGAATTATCCAATACGTTGAGCGAATAGAACGAAATTTCATTTATTCAACCTACATATTGAATCAGAAATTTTTAATATTAAAATTATCATTATTACAAGTAGTATCAGCTACCTAGAAAAATAAGTGTCGGCTACGTATTTAATTTTATTTTTGCAATGTATGAATCCACTTTTATTGGGTTTTAAAATTTTTACTCTGAAATTCTGATCAACGATTCAATCCACGAATTCACTTCAATACGAGAAATTCATTGGGTTTGAAGCTGTAATTAAATATTCTGACATCCATATAGTATTTGAGTATTCTATATATAATTTTATCGGCACTTTATTTTATTATTATTATTAGGTGCGGTGCTTTTCTCGAATAATACCGTTATGCCAACTATACAATTTTATTTCTTACCAAATTCGCTGTAGGTCTCAAATTATATCTCTTAACTTCGGCAAAGGAACACGAGTCGGGATCTCAATTTTCTAAACAGCAATTGAAAGATAACATGTCAGTTCTTTTATCATGCAGTGGAAAATTCATTTCAAGAAAATTTTTCCTCACTCCATATATTACTTCAAAGTTCGAAGAAGGTTTTTGAAATATGACAGCCATTACTTCAAGGTGTTGTATTTTGCGAAAGGAAATTTAGAAGATTGTATGTTTCCAATGGCCTCAGGAAAAGAAAAGATTGCAGGTTTTAAAATACTTTTTAATCTAATTTATATAATTTAAAAAAGCTATAAAAATAAAGTTTTGGGGAAATTAGAAAATTTATCCTTTTTTTCTAGTAAAACAACTTTTGCGATTATTTCCAATTTATAATAAATGTAAATAAAGAGAATTAGAAAATCCAGCTGAATTCTAAATTCGATAAACTGCACTGCACATAGCAAAAATCCACTAAAGACCGAATACAGTCTCTCATAAAGAACTTAATTTTTTACAATATATGAAGGTTTAATTAACTTCTCAAAGCCCACCGATTAGCATGTAATTACCTGCTATCGAAACAAAAGCTCGAGGCTAAATTATCAAACGTGTCTTATAATAGCTAATTTTCCCCCTAAGAAGTATCAGCCCCAGCTTTCATCGGCATCAAAGAGATATAACGGTATCGATTTTCCCCGGGCACAAGAATTTCTGAATGATCCAAAAGCGTCGGCAACTCGCATCCACCACCTGGGGCTAAGGAATCGAGAACCAAAAGTGCCAGAGAGAGAGAGAGAGAGAGGAAGTACGAAAGCTCGTCGCCGTTGACGATCGACAAAGTGCGGGTGCGCGATCGTTTCGAATTTTAGCTCAAGGGGCGAAAGCTCACCTCTCCAGCAAGTGCATCCGGTCATTTAACCCTTTCACGCGTGGCCCCATTTGCTGTGGGACACAAAAAAAAATTTGTTCATATATACACTTACGCTACAAGACGTTAGACGTGGACGTGTATGTACAGGAATTTATGGGAGTCGTATTCCCGCGCGACTTGTTCCTCCCACGCAGCTATACGGATTTCATACAGGAAACAAATGATCGATATGCCGAGCTCGCGCGAGCCATTTCTTTTTATTTGGATAAGCGAAGACGTTGTTGTGTGTGTGTATGTATACAGAGGCACCGCACAGTTGATGTACGGCGGTTTCATATTTTTCTCGGGGATTGGCCCTGTGTCGTCAATATTTTACGTCCTATTGCGAGAGCCTTATTGAATGCGATAAAATTCTCGGTTGGGCTTCATTCTCTGCCTTTTAATTTACTCGATATTCGGTGCTTTGGCTTTTACTTGGGTACTCAGCGCTGAAGAGTTTCACATTTCTGGGTCACGGACTTTCGAGTGCTTGGAAAGTGTTTTTCGACGGTAAATAGTCTAGTAATAACTGGAATATGAGACTATTACAGTAAGCGGTATATCAATTCTATATGCTTTGATTCTTCAATATCATTTCTAATAGATGTCAGTAACAGTAATAAATTAGAGATTTGGAACTGAGTAAAATGATTATGGGTACAGAATAACAGTAGAGCGAAATGATGTATTCTTCGATTTGTAAGTAATCAGTTAAATATTTTAAAGCTTAATATTAGTTTAATATTAAAGAATACTTAAACAATGGCCTAACAATTAGTAACAAATTAAAAGCTATTTACTTTCAATTTTTCTCGGCTTATGTAGTATTTTATTATTATAATTTAAATTTTTATTAAATATTCTGAAATTAATAGCTTTAAGCTTCTTAATTATAGTTCACGAGAGTAAGCTATGGGTACATGCTTTCATTATTTAGTATCAGCTTTGAAAGCTTTCACAGAATCGCTAACCACCTAAAGCTACGTTTAACATTATGCTCTGTTCAACAAACTTTATTTTAGCATATTATATTTAATCTCTTAGACACACAAATTAATCTCTTACGTGATTTTATATTTTACTTTTCAAGAGTCCTCAGCGTTAACATTTTTAAGTATTTTTTCAGTTGGTCCTATCCGTTACATTGAATATGTATAGCGATTCAGGTCTCTTAATCATACACTAATTAAAACGGATAATTATAAATCCATTATATAAGTCCCGATGTTTTGCGAAGTGTTCCCCAAGGAGTCAATGAAATCGTCGGCAAATCAAAGCTCCCGCGGAGTGCAAAATCAATCAATTCACGGGTTTCAATAGGAGGATCAAAGGGTTCGTAGGGACTGATTTTAATTTGACGGCAAACGGTTGACGATAGTCCCGCATTTACATATTATACACAGTAGTGCTTGATTGAAGCTCGGTTATTCTCTCTCTCACTTGCTCGTCTCTATCTCTGGCAGTATAAGAGGGTTTCCTTGCAGCTGGGCGAAAGGAAGCCGAGTAGTTTGGGAACTGTAATCATCCGGTCCGTCTGTCTTTCATCCTCTTTCCCTGCAATATCACTTTGCACACAGAAGTACATGGTCAGTGATAATTAGTCACAAATGAAGCGCTGTCGGCCGTCCTGGTCTAATTATTTCGAGGGCTGATGTTGGTTTGGCGAATTCGTACGTGTAAGATGTTGCTTTTTGGTATTCATACGCTGTACAGGAGTAATTCAAGTGTCGTTTTTAATGATTTATTACTTTTATTAAAGATTGTACAAATAACTTTTTTTGTTGTTAAAACACAAAAAATGGAACATTATTTAAAGGCAAATACTAGGCATAAACAGTTTTTTTTACTATTATATCATTGATTTTATAGTTAAAAAACGTTGTATCAATTAATTGCAGAAAAAATCAAAGGCAAAGCGTAAAAATAAATATTCATTTATTTGCATAGAAAAACAATCGTCGCTCAAACGAGCAAAACATTTTTACAGCCATTATTCGACAATTTGAAGCTTAACGTTAGCGTCGGTGGTTATAAATCAGAGCGGAAAAAAAGCGTAACAATTGGAGTGCTCTCTCTCTCTCTCTCTCGGCACGCCGAAAGGCCGAAATATGCAAAGCGTCGGTGGCGCTAAATACCTTTTGATGTTCACCGCGGAAGATCGAGAGAGAGACAGAGATAGAGAGAGAGAGAGAGAGAGGAGAAAAAAGACCGCGCGGTGCAGGCGCATTAAAAGGCGCCCCCGGAGGAAAAATCTCTCCGTCTCTCTGTACCCTCCCTTTCGTGTGCGCACGCGTGCGCTTTCTTTTTATCGTTAAGACACTCGAAGTGATAGAGCGCTCTTGCCACCCCCTCCTCCAGCAGCAGCAGCTCTCACTCGGCTCGCGTATCCGGGGGGAGGTTAGAGGGGCTTGGGAAGCGGCGCCGAATTGCGGAAATGGCTTTAACGGCCTGAAAACAAGATCCTGGAAAAGCTCTCCGCCTAATGCCGTCTGCCAGAAATGGGCGCACGCGCGCGCGCCTCATCCGCGTGTCGCTCTCTCTCTCTCTCTCTCTTCTCTAGCGCGCACTTTTACCCTCCCCCGTCACTTCTATTCGCGTAATTTATAGTACGTATAAACACACAAAAGCACTTCGTTCGTCATAGCGTGTACATACGTAAGGCGTGCAACTTTACCTTTTTGCGCGTTTCGAGGATTTTTTGTCCCCCGTTGCCGCCGTTGCTTATACCCGTTCCAATTGCTCTGAATAGCCGTGCAGATAAATCTGTGCCAGTATGCATTTCCCTGGCACGGGACAATATAGTTTCAACGTTGGACAGAACTGGCAAAAAGGCATTCGAATGTTTGTGTTTGTTTGCTGAATATTATAAAAATAATTTGATTGGTGAATGTAGTAATTCATACAATGCCTTATGATTATGATTAACATACGACAATATGATCATACTATAACTTTCTTGATTAAAAACGTTCCTTATATCGAATTCAGGGTCTCAGTTCTTATATTGTCGATATTTTATCATAGGGAATAAAAAGTAAGATAAAAATAACAGATTTTCGGATGATGTAACCCCTGGCGCTTCATTCATTTTATAAACACCCATATAGTAATACAGAATGAATCGTTGACTCGTTACACAGTACCAGAGTCAATCAAAATATCGATCGAGGTGTGTATATTATCAAGCTACTCCGCGGGGCAAGTGCCAAGCGCGAATTTCATAAGCGCGAAGCCTGCAGTGATTTTAAAGCGATTTCAATCAGGCCACAGCGAGTTGGTATGCAAAAAGTTTGGGTGGAAAATCGAGTAATCAGGTATGCAGCAGCGCCACCGCCTCCAACCGAAGACAGTTCGGCGACCTTCATAGCGCTTTAATTATCGCGTCACGTCTCCGATCGTGCGGCTAACTTCCACAGATCTGCGGCTCTACTGCGCATATATATGCATAGCTTACGGGGAAAAGACTTCGATAGGAGCTGCTATATAGATATATAGGATACGCGGGTTCGCGAGGCGCAGCTCGTCGATCGGCTGTACGTGCGCGGCCAAGCTTTGAATTTGCCTCCCCCCTCTTTCTCTCTCTCGTTGACTTATAGATCGTTAATTAGTTTGCGCTGGTTACGCTAACTGGATAAGACGTTGTCCAATAGAAAGAGAGAGAGAGAGAGACAGAGAGAGAGAGAGAGAGAGAGAGACCTCGATGGATTCTGGATTTCAGTCGAGGAATTCCGCTTGCGAATTGCGGAAACGGAAATCGATCCATCCCAAGCCTCTCCAACCTCTCTCTTAGCCCCATAAGCCTGGATGATGCAGTATTTGCACAAGAGATTTTTGCTTTGGCTGCTGCTGAGCTGCTGACTGCTTTAAACGGTTATGCGCTCGATATTTTCAGCCAGATGGAAAGTGTTGCAAGTTGTTACGAGCTGAAGATTTTTTTCCGTTATATTATACTACTTCGTTTATTTGATTATGGAAAGCTTATAGATGTTCAGTAGCAATTGCTCATACTATTAGTATAAATAAATACCTTTGAAGGAAATTAATCAAAGTGGATGTCGTACCAGGTTCGACCCTTATCTACTTCCAGGTTTTTAGTACAGGATGTGGATATCCCTTTAATCAAAAACTTCTCTTTGCATCAAGTGAATCAAGTCCTGATTTAAATTAGTGCCCTTTATATTCTAGACGTTTGTTGAAGGCCACCGTGATTGAATGTAGATTAAAAAAAAACTGATACGCGTACCACTGGTTTTGATGTAATTAATCCACAGCATCCCTGGTAGAAATTTAGCCGAGTTGATGACCAGCCACTAGCCATTACCGATTATATACGCGAGTTTTTAACCGAGCTTACCCGTCTAGCAGACGAATAACCCTGTCTATTTCGCCACGCGTTTTGAAACGCAAACTGGCTAAGGACTCGGCTATTTTAAAATGATATATTTGCTGATTAATTATAATTTATTCCATTTTAAGCTGATATATTGATATCTAATAATATAAATAAATATTATTGGTCAGATAAATATGTATATTACCATATTTAATTTGATATATTAAACTTAAAAATTTGGCGTTTAATGCATAAAATATTGAGGTTATGCTTAAAAAAGCTACTCTCGACTCTTGTTTACTTTTGACGTTTAGTCTTGACTGGTCATTACCGAGCATTTGACGATTTGAAACTCTAAATGTTGGCTAGTCGAAACTGGCTAACGGCTGGATATAAAACCAGCCGAACTCGTTAATGTTCTACCAGGGATTCTATAAAGATTTTACAACCATTTCTTTATTCGTTCTAAAATAATTTACGTCGCGTAATCAATAACAACCCTAGTCTCGAGCTATTTAACCAAAGTCATCAACCTTTTTACCAGCGAACACCAACTTTCTTCGTCCGTGCACTTTAAAAAAGAGACAGACAGTTAAAGATTTTTCTATTGGGGGGAAATACTCTCTACTACCCAGTACCTGCGGACTCCGGGGCGTATATACCCGCGAGAAAGCCGCGGCGAGTTTTTGACCCGGAAAGCGAAGTCAGCTCTTTGCGCGGCGTGGAACCTCCGGGCTTCTATGCGAGAGATCGATGAAGACGTCGTTAGGGAATGAGATATTTTGACCGCCATTACTGCGCTTGAATGCCGCGGAACGACGCGAGACCAAGAGGGTGAGAGAGAGAGAGAGATGGTTGCCAAATTAACTTTGAACGCGCGCGCTAACTCATATATCTCGCACGCTACATTAGATATCAGTCCTTCGTCCCCAGTAGTCATCCTGTCATCCGTTTTTTCAAACCCCCCCTCTCTCTCTCTTTTCATACTGCCGTCGTCGTCACCCCAGCATGTTTAACGCCCATCGTCGAAGAAGCAAGTCTCGCTTTTATGTCGCGTATAGCGCCGTCGAGCTAAGTTATTCTTGTAAAAACATCAGTGTATTATTCTTCGACGATGTGTAGTAGTGGATGAATTTCGGTGCTTCGACACTAGCTGCAATATTAGTCTTGGATTAATCGTCCGTTTAAAGGGATCGAGAAAGATGTATGGTAGGAATATTCTTATTGTAAAGAAGGCGCGCTGCACTATTTGCAAATGGCGGATAAATAAAATGAGGTATTTGAATTTGAAATATTACACGTAAACGTAAATACCCACAAAGCCTCATTTCGTGTCATGCAAAGATTTCAGCACACTCGCTCTATATCAAAAGGAGTCTTCCCATCCTCGGTACACATACACACACGTACAGAGACGGCAGCAGAGCACAGCATGGTTATATGCAAAAGAGGGGGGGGGGGGCAGGCCTCTTTCCACGCAGTCGCAGTCAGATTTTCCTCCAGTTCCTTGGCCGCGGTGAAATTGGACGAGCTTTATGATTAGACTCTCTGGCTTCTGCCATCGTCGACTCACTCTCTCTCTCTCTGCCTTATACACGTCTCGTCGAATTTGACGAGTCGAGCGTGTCTATGGCCGCGAGTCTGCTTCTTCCCTCTTTATCCCCGAGCTACTTGCTCAGTCGCGCGCGCTCCATATTCCGCATAGATTTTGAATTTTAAACGTCCGATGCGCCTAGTATATAGACGAGGTGATAGTTTCTCGAGCGACGCGCTAGCGACAATGTTACAGTCTCGCCACCCGAGCAATGGATTATTTTCTTCCGATTTCCCGTACAACGCGGTGACTTTTCTTTTTTTCCTTCCAAAAGTTCCGAGGTATACTTTTTGCATATCGCTACGCCGCGGCGCACCGTAAACGTATCGCAAATTGTCCGATACTGGCGTGTACGCTTCGGTGTTTCATGTGGAAGATTTCGCAGTAGCTCCCAAGCGAATGCATATTATACGCGGCTTACAGTTACATAGCTGCGATTAAGCATACACTTGCGATCGACAGTCGAATATTCCGTCGCATGGCGTTTTTTTTTCGTAACTCGTCAACAATAGCGGTAGCGTATGAATAAGCCGGTCTAGCGGGAGACACGCCGAAGGCGCTCCGTGCCTATATGTGCTCTTCCATAACGTCGTTGTGCTGTTGCAACGTTCGCCTCCTATAAATAATATGGTAATGGAGGACCATTTTGCTTACGGTATAATTATGGTAATTCATTTACCGACGGGCGAACTTGTACAGTTCGTTACGCGCGTCCTTTGCTCGATAGCGTCGAGTTCGTGGAGGCATCGCGCGGCTAAAGGTAAACACGCCCTTGGGCACGGTATAAAAAGGACATAGCGGATCCGCATCCTACTACCCCCTCCTCGTTCGCGTTCGCATCAATCGTTTTGCGCCATAAGCTGTGTAACACTCGTATAATTTTCAAGGAATATACGTGGGTGTATAGCGACGCCCGACGCTTATATCGATGTGCGCGCCTGCTGAAGCTGATTACCTAGCAGATGTCTGTTGTCGCTCGAACAATGTGCTAATTTTAACGCTATTTCTTTTCTTTTTCTTTTTTTTTTTCTAGAAATAATCGCTAGTTTCTATTTTTGTACTCATTAAGTGTATGGATCATAATTGTCATTAAAATAGATATATACTGAATTTGATAAGACTGTATGGCGTATGAAAGTTTAGTTGAGAAAGGAACGGTAAAGGGGTATACATTCGGCAGAAGGAAAACGTATATAAAACGTTGTGTGTCGGCATAAATTTACAAAGCTGCTGAGTTTTTTCGGGCAGAGGAAACTGGGCCAAAATGTCAGTGGATCGAAGGTGAAAGCAAATCTTCGGCTGCCTCGCACGTGCGTTTAATTTTTCAGCTGGAATACTGGAAAACAGAATCGATAATGCTGAGCTACGGAAAAACGTATTAGAACGTGACTGGAATCCTCTGTGAAAAACACACACACACACACACACACACACAAACACAAATGCAGACGAGTTGCCCAGGGTTTTCCAGTCTTATGGGAGAATGCTGTAAAGAATTCAAACTTTACAAATTAAAATATTTCCTTTCATTCCTTTTTACGACTCACTCGATGTCAACGACTCGATCGTCTCGAGACTCGGAATTCCAGATCAAAACTTTTACCCAGTCATAATAGAAAAGCATTTAGTTTATAGTACGACGGAACTCGTAAAAGCCTTAGCTACTCTATATAAACGAAACTCGTCCGAGTGAACGTGGAAAAATTGAGTTTTAGACTACAATTTTTCCAGGAGCTCGAATCCAAATGGGCTTTTTCCCTCGAAAGTCCTGCATTACCTTCCATTTAATCAATTAAATGCGTCCTTAATGAAATCTCCAGAAAAGGAAATATTCTCAATTCGGTCTCCCCCGACAAAAAGCTTTCGAGTCCACGTCTCTGTCAGGCCGAAAAAGTCATCGTTTGAACTTTTCACTGTGAAAAATGTCACTCTCCAGTACAGAAAAGAAGCGAAGAAAAAAAAAAGGGAGACGCATACAAAAGCATCCCTCACTTACAAACCAAGAGGAGCTGCGGGGATTTGATTCGCCGGACGTTTCTGGACATGTAGAACGTCGTCGCGGCGCCTCAAACGAAAACATCACTCGACCATTACGCTCCAGGGCGACTCGCGGAAATTCGCGGTGGATTTCACTTTATTTCCTGTCTTGGGCTTTTGTGCGCTGCTGCTTCTGCTGCTGCTTCCTCGTCCCTCCCTTCGGACTTTGCGCTTCGATTCTCTGGACGATTTCTTTGTCGTCGGCGGGAATACCGGGGATACCAAAGGAGAATCGGTGAGGACGAAGGGACGGAGACTCGACTTAGGGATACTTTTCGCCGCTCTCTTTCTTCCATCTTCTCGCCTATATTTCCTTCTTCTTCTCCTTCCATGCCATTCTCTCTCTCTCTCAGACGGCTTCCACTTACTTCTTACTTTCAGCGAGGCTCACGTTCCGTGTATACGCATTTCAGCTTGCTAGTTCCGTATGGAAACCTTTCCGTCCCGGTGTGTTTTTCCCCCAGCTCTAGCTACGGGCAAGGCTCTGCCGCATGCGGTATCAATGGGATGTATATCCTACTTTCCCCTGGATTTTCTATTCCTTCCGCTGTAGCTCCGGGGCCCCATTATTGTTGACTTTTTACGCTTCTGATTTACCACACAATGGGGTCTACAGTAGTTCTTTCCACGATACCGTGTACAATGTACAATATCTCTCCCTAATCCAAAATCAATCGATGCGAGAGAGAGTCCCCACACACTGGCTTTGCGCAACGTCTCGTTTTGCAGCTTTTCGTTTCAGCCCAGCTGATCCCAAGCGCGTTGCTGCACGAGAAAGAGAGACAGAGAGAGAGAGAGAACGGCCACGAATCTCCTTATTGTCTCTCCCGTAGAAAAGTGGTTGGTCAGCAAAGTCACTGGGAAACGAGATTTAGTCTGGCGGAGACTACTTCTTCTCTCTTGGTTTGTAGCTCCGCAGCAGATTGGTTGCTTTTCTGGAACTCTGTGTGTGGGATAAGCCAGGGAATGCAGCCTCGGTCATGTGTCGATCTGTTACAATCATAGTGATCACGAGCTTCATATGTAGATCGGTCATGTCGTATTCTCTTGTGTGCAGCAATATTAGAAATGCTTAATAATTATAGAGTATAGTTGGTACAAATATGATATAGGAATGAATCAGTGTGATTTCTCTAGTTATAGATCATGCATTACAGTAAGGATAATATTCTAAGATGATTCATTCTTTAGAAGTTTTGATTTAGTTTAAATTACTGATTTGAGAAAGGGCCACATTGGCTTTTCAGCTCTAAACGAGGAAACAATAAGAAGTTGTTTACGTAGACCAGAGTTATTGGCTCGTATTTGCGTAATACCGAATGAACATGAAGATTATAAACACGAATTATGCAATCTCAAGAAGAAATGAAAAATAGATATGTAAATAATATAGGCTTAATGCGTTACTCAACTACTACTACTACTACCAGCATTACTCCGGAAGCTCATAATAATCGATCAATTTCTCCCGCGATTCCTAATTACCATCACATTATCGATCGCATGCTGAAAATGCAAATTTCGGTGCGCTACACGGTAAAACAGATTAAAGAAATTTCTCGAAACCCCTACACGAGAGGTTATATATCGAGAGCACCGGTTCAGTAAAAAGAGTGTGAGAGCGAGAGGAGCAAAGTAGATCGGCGGAAAGTGTTGTTAAAAGAGAGCAAGCCTGCCGAGCGGAGAGCCAATATCGATTACTAATCTGGACCTCTCGCGCTGCCCTAGGTACAACCCAGCCACATACAGAGCGATAGGTATCCTCCGCTAAATCAGTAATAGAGGCTCGCGTCCGCGCGCGAAACGACGTCAGGTAGATGCGATAGGTAACTGCGTTAACTTTATGCTAGGCCACCTATCCATCGCTCGCTGCGTCCGTTCGCATGAATATATATTGCGATATTAACCCCCGCGTGTACGTGCGCCTTTATACAAACGCGTGTACGTATACCAGTAGATAGTTTATACCGAGTCCGAGTTATGGTGTGTGTGTGTGTGTGAGAGAGAGAGAGAGAGAGAGAGAGAGAGAGAGAGAGAGGTTGAATGGTAGCGCGGATGAAGAAGTGGTCCCGCGTCATTAACCGTTGTGTTGATGTAATGCGGATGATGTGACTATTGGAAACGGTGAGCGAGGGAGTTTTATACATATAAGAGATCTGGACGAGATTTGGCGTGTACGAGAGGCAAATGTTTCGCCTCTATTGTTGTTTGTCATGATGAAAATATCAATGGAAATGGTCACTTTTCTAATTCAGAACACTTTCTATGTATGAAACAATAAAACTCTTTTATATTGGTAACTGTTCACTGTTTGGCAGTTAAATGCCGTTATCTAATCTAGAATATAGCAACGGAATTGTGAGTTTTACTCATTCATATTACAGACAGTAATTATTCGAACAGGAGGAGCGAGCACAGTTGCGAGTGGTTAATAAGGAGAACCATTTCGGAAAGTATTTACCGCAATGCTTTTTCGCCTCGCCATCCATCCGCAAAGTCGCTCAAACGTAACCATTCAATCACCGCAAAGCTCCAAATCCAAAAGACAGTCTACCACCGCCATTTTGTCGCCTTACAATTCCTCCGCAGCCAATAATTACATCGGATCCATAACAAAAGGATAAAAATAAAAAATTTATCCAGCTTTCCTCGAAAGATCCGTCTCGGTCGTATGCGTCTGTGTTGGTCGTGCGGTCGGGCCGCTGGAAATGGCGCTGCAGTAGTAGCAGCACTCGGTGTATTTGCATAGGTAATTGGCCGTCGGTTGGGCGCGTCCCGTCGTTGGTAACTGAATTGGGTCGGACGGTGATTTTATTTTATTTTCTTTCGCCGATTTTTTTTTATTTTCAGTCGTGTACCTGTCGCCCTGCACGGTTGTGTGTCAGTGTATCGGCGAGTGGGGATTTTTCACTGCCGCCACCTTTTCACGTGCCTTACAGGTGTACGGGAGATTCGACAGCGATATTTATTCCAATTTCGTGCTGCGGATTGTCGGTGCTTTTTTTTTGCGTACCGAGGAAAAACCAGATGAACTGGCGGACGAGTGCCGAGATTGTCTGTTTATACGCGTGATTGGTCATGCTGTGTTGATTAAAATTTTGATAATGTTTTGTCGAGCGATTTATTAAAATTTGTATTTTGATTATACAAGTTACCTCGTGGTTAACTTATAAATTCAAAATCCTTAATGCAAAAGAATAAATTTGTATTTGCCAAGTAAAAGCAGCCGTTTCATATTTAATGCCGGAGCTCCTTATATTTAATGACGAATTTACCACACATGTCCCAGTCTCGACTGTAAGAGAGTATCGCAATAATACAACGCTTTGGCGAACTTTGAATTAACTTTATCGTTCAGTTGCTGGCTAATTTAACCCAGTTCATTTAGAAAGCTACCGCCGAAACTCTCCGAATTAGGATGCCTAGCTTAAGTAGTTTCCATGACCAAAATTGCGCAATTTCAGTTTCTATATACGTGTTTTTACAAATCAACAAAACTATTTATATATATACAACTTTCACGCCGTTTATAGTCGCAGAAAATTTTGCACAAGTTCTTTGCGCAATATCGACGCGGTACAGCTTCATGACGGTAAAAAGAAAAAGAAAAGAAAAACAAAAGTTTCGCGGGCTACATCGAAATTTCATCAGCGAAATCTTTAGCGGAAGAGCCGCGTCTCGACTCGTCCAACACGCCACACTCGATGAATCCAATGTAAAAGAAAGCATTTCCCTCGCTCCGACAATTTTACTCCTTCGCCTCTTTTCTCTTTCTCTCTCTGTGGCGCTTCTGTAGAGAGGAGTAAATCGTTTTCCCGAAGCTGGGCGAAAAAAAGGAGCAATAAACCTTAGCATCGTAAAGCAAAATACAAAGACGCGCCGCTGCGAGCTACATTCTATCTTTCCTCGTTTCATTCTCTTTTCTAGTTTTTGGTTTTGATTAATAGAAAGCGCAGCGTTTTGTTTCGTGCTTCAGTCGGTGTGTAGTGTATATGGTGTGAGCGAGAAAAGGGATGAAATAAGTCGAGAAGAGAGAGAGAGAGGGAGAACGGAAGTTGACGAGCCAAGAGCACTCAGCTTTCTCGCGTTGGAAGAGAGACAGATATGCCAAGATGCGCTCGCGAGATTTTATGGATTCGGATGCGGTGCTTCGCGGGGATAATAAAACGAAAATGCGAGTTGGAGGCGCTCGAGTGTGTGTAAATTTTCAAGGGCTGGGGTTGGATTTTTATCGTATATTATATTTCCTATATATATATATGACTACTTGTGCGCAGAAGGTAATTAGCTAATATAGAACATCCATTTGAAATTTATTATATTGATATTAATATTGTTTTTATGGGTGTAGGTTTTCTTTTTTCATTCCGACGAATTTTGTCGATCTACACATTTCGCGCATTGTCAGATTCGATACATAACGCAATGTTCGAAGCATGTACAGCAAATAGAAAACTTAAAAGGACGAGGTGTTGAAGAATGGAGAATCGCTTCAGCAGCATAAATGAATGTGTCAAGCGCTGCGACACACGACAGACTGACGTAATACTGCCACGGCAAAATGAGACTCTCGCGCTCAAGTTATTTCGTACTTTCTTACGTATCCCAAAACTAGACGTGAATATATACTGTTCAATGGCGTAAAGCTTTATCGATCACCGGAAACGTAATATTTACCTATTGTTTATTTGCAAACAGTACATATACCCTCCTCTTCAGGCTGTTCAAAATTATGATAAAAATACTTTATGTACGAACACTCGATAAGTATAAAATTATTTGCGTTAGTATAAAAACACACTTTAAAAGAGCGTAATCAAATAACTTGGTAAAAAGAAAATTTAACCAAAAAATGATGTACAATTTCAATGAAGCTTACAAGTTCTCGGTATAGTTAGCCCACACATTGCCCTATTTAATATCGCAACGAAATCCGTATCCAAAATCAGAGGCCAAACAAGAATGTCGAGTGCCCCCGGTAAGCGTTACACGACGACTGTTCCCCTCTACACCAGCGATATACCACTGCACATTCACGCTTTACACACGCACATACTCCTTAGATTCTCACGCGTTCGCACGCTCACCGAGATCGTCGAGAGATACCTTTGGTGGGCCTCCCTCGCGAGAATAATCGCGCGCTGGTCCAGTGCGAGCGAACAATCGACGAGCAAAAGCGCGCGCCTTTGATTTGCGGCTCTCTCTCTCTCTCTCTCTCTCTCTCTCTCTCTGTCCGACGCGAACAGCAGCAGCAAGAGAAAGAGAATGAGAGAGAGAGGCGAGCCGTTGAAAGAATGGGAGTGAACTAGCCGAGGAGTGAAAATAAGCCCGCAAAGCTTCCTTTGTCGTGTGACTAATTGAAGCGATAAACAACTCGGCCTGTTTTGCGGGGTGGAAAAAAAAGGAAGCAATAGTATACGTCTGTGTGTGTGTGTGTGTGTGTGTGTGCGTGTGCGGTGCAGATGTTTTATTGTTTTGTTTTAGTCTTGCTGAACGGCTTGCTTTGTTGCTGTTTAAGAAAGGGATCTCGCAGATAATTATCCGATGCTTTTACGTTTGTTTTTGATTTATTGCCTGTGCTCGCGCGCGCACACCCGCCTTAGCCCAGAACAAAGTAAAAGAATATGATGAACTTTGTCGTGGAGCTCTGAGCGCTACGGCGAGAAATTCGTATTTGCAGTTTCGCTTCTGGAGGTTGAAAAAAGAAACATGTTTTTGTTTGCCAATTGCATTGATTACTTATCTGCTCGATGCTTCAAATTCAAAGTAAATAGGTATTGCATTGAGTTGTTACTTTTGTTCCGATGAATTAATAACGTTGTTTATTCTTCGATATGATATTTTATCTAATATTTTACGTAAGCATCTTTTCCGCAGTTGTTAAAGCTAATAACATTTAATATTACCATAATGACCGATGGCGTCCAGTAAAGGGGTTTTGAAACTCAAGCAATTTAGTTGTTAGAAATTGGCTCGGCAACTTGTTAGGACATGAGTAGTTTCTAGGCGAATTATCAGCCGATATGCCCCGCGATATGAAATTAAAAAGTTGGAATGGAACATTATGGAAGAGGATTCCAGAGATTGGTGGAAAGTTTTCGAATAAAGAGCATATGATTAAAACCGGAATTATTTACTTTACAACACTGTTGTGCGCGCATTAGGTGAAATTTTCGACAATTAAATTATTCCCAAACATTTTGACGAGCGTACATCAAAGTTTCAAGTTATTGAGATAAATATCAAGACATGGCATTTAGTGCATGATAAAATTATTAATACCCAGATAATTGAACGACAGAAATGTTCACAATTTCATTTCATTTTTATTTAAATATTTCATTTTGACGTTGATCAATCACAGTTTCATTAACGCGCAGCTATAACATAATATGATTCACACCGTATCCAGAAAATCGATCGATCCCCGAATCCAAAAACACCTTTTTCTGGAATTGCCAGATTTAGAAAAAAAAAAGGATCGCACCAACACTGCAAGCGAACTCTCCTCTCCGATAAAAGTAAAAAACGGAAGCGTAAAAGGGGCGTGCGCGGTAAACTACCTAGTCTTTCTTGGGAGGAACACGTTGTGGTTGAACCTGTAAATCTCTGCTTTTTTTCCCTCGCCCTCCCTCCTCCCCCCCCCCTCTCCCGATTCCCCACTTACTCAATCGAGTTGGAAGGGGATATCCTTTACTACAGTGGAACGAGAGAGGGTGAGAATGCCATTCAGGTGCGTAACCGGAGGATAACGGATAGAGGGAGAGAGAGGGAGAGAGAGACAGACGAGGAAGTCTTCGGTAATGCTCGGGGCCCCTGGCTTATACCGCGGCTGGCGAATAATCAATGCGTCCCATTGTGCCGTGGGCGGAGCTGCGACGCCGCCACCGCCGCGCATCCGAGATAAATGCGCGTTCTCGCCAAGGCGAAGCGTAACTTCTCTCTCTCTCTCTCTCGCTTTTTCGGTTCACCCTTTCCCGAGTGTTTTGCATGCTTATCGAAATTCGATTTCGATATTTGACGCGGAATTATTTAACGACTTGTTTATTTTCACGCGCGCGGACGACGAGTGTGTATGGAGGTGGGTAATGGTGGTTTTTGTTCGCCGCGGCAGCTGTGAGAATCGATGGAAAATTCAGAAGCTACGATGATAAATGAAATGAATTTTAAAATAAATAAAGTAATATCATTTTGTAGAAATTCATCTCGCGTGTATGTTTTTTTTTTATCTAGACTATACAATGTTTATTTTTTTCCGATTTTTATGGTCATTTTTATCCGATTTTATGAAATTTCACCCTGTTTTATTTGAGATTTCAATTTTGTCAATTTGAATATTCAATGATAAATGTGAAAAAGATTAAAGTGAAACTTATAAAACTTAAAATAACTAAAAACTATTATAATTAAAGAGAGTATACGTAGACAAATAATAAATCTTTAAAGTGCAGCGTTATCTTATTTAAGAAAGAATTAACAACTTATTTCTTACACGAGGCGATACAAAAGAGAAAGACAAAACTAGAGATTTGCCGGAGTCAGTGTAAAAGTATTTCCGTGCATGTCGCATGCTTGTACGCTTGTACGCTTCGTTGGTAACATGCATATTCATGATTTTCTTAATGACCTTTCTTGACAAGTTTGTAGTTCCTTTGACACTGCGAAGCTTGATGTTTCACAATTGTAACCGAGATAATATAATGATCCGAGATTTATTTCCTGTCCTCGTATAATTCACGATTCGGAATAACGGATTTCAACGATTTACATTGCGGAAAACGTTATTTTGATCTTAATTAACAGCCGCTACGAATGAATTATAACAGACTTATGTATTAACTAATGGATAATTTTTGTTTTTGTTGTAGGTAAGTTGATGCACAAACTTTAGCGCGTTATTCGACTCTGGTAAGTTTGCAAGTTAAAGCAAAATTACTTCTTCGAGCATTAAAATAAAAAAATTTTGTCCCTTAACATGATATACAGCTTAAGGCGTTAAATGCGAAGACATGGAGTAGCTCGTCATAACCGAGGAGCTACCGAGCTCGATAATTTACGCATTCCTTAAATGTATTGTCTTAGTGTCGATAAATAACGAAGCCAAAAATCTCTTGGGAAAGTTACTCTACAGTTATACACACACAATACGCGAGCTTTTTTTCGTGAAAAAAAAAAAAACAATATTTAAAATTTACGATAAAAAGTTCGAGACTGGTCTGCTCCTCTGAAACTGAAAATATATAGGTTCCCCGTGACCGACCTTTATTATCCCGGGCATACATACATATACAGTCGGGGCCCGAGGTCGCAGCTTAATGTAAGAAATACGTCGGCATGGGCAACAGCTCGCGTCAGTGTCTGGAGCTGCACATCTTCTCGGTGCAATATAGAGTCGAGTCCCACTCCCACATCGAGTTAAGATTTAGGGTCTACTTCGTTGTATAGTACATTCGCGAGTCGGGCGCTGCTGCATGTTGTGTAGATGAGCGTCGCAACGGTGGTCAGAATTTAACGCGTTATGGCGCGAGTTAATATGGGGCGGACAGCCAGTGCCTTGCCGACTAAAACGTGGATGTACGTATACGTATATATGAATGCGCGCGGACGAGCGAATCTTTTTGCTCGAGTTTTTAGCTCTTTTCGCTCTGGCTTACTTTGAGCCTTAAATTCGAACTGTGCGGAGACTTTTCTGACGAGTGGACGAGGTCATTTGTCCACTGTACCGAGTATTGCGATTTTTAAATATATATGTATGTGTAGCATTTTTGAATATATCAGAGTCGCATAAGCTTATTTACTAAATCCTGAGAATAAAATATTAAGAATAGTTCTATTGTTTGTTAAACAAAAATTTACAAGACTACTTATTTACGAATTCTTGATTAGAAGACGGAAGAAATGGGAGGATGTCCGAGATATAGTAACTTTACCAATTCGCATTTCAACCCCAACGCGTGGCCAACATCTCTCCAAGCCTCTCGCACTGCGCGCACGACCAAAATGTACATCCAGTTGCGACCGAACATTTCTAGTCCGTGTGCACGACCAAAGCCTTTAAATGATCAATCCGACTAAAACTTGGGATAGTAGCTGCATATCCCCTCAACCCCCGTTTCCCCTCCCCCACCGTCGTCCGGTTAGCGCTGTTTTGGTCCCCCGAAACGAAAACAGGATTTCGCACTCTCCGGGAGCTCCGCCAGTGGTGGCGCAACGCTTCGCGGCCCTTATTTACACTCCATGAAACTGCAGTTTCACTGCTGCTGCTGCTGCATGGATCCATGCGCGAACCCTATAAACACAACGCGGATATAATATGCGCTCGATCTGTGTGTATGTTGTGTGTGTGCGTGTGCGCACAGATATATCTATGAGAGAGAGTGCGATATAGCGTGCATCGGTAGACAATTTTCAACTCGCGTATATAACTGCGTGTTAGCTCGCGCATGACCTGCATCCGCGGGCGATAATAATAAAGATTAAACGCGCGTGTTATATAGTGAAGAGATGGCGACGAATGCAGAGGGAGAGAGAGAGAGGGAGAGAGTTGTGAATGGTGCGAGGTGCATGGCTCCGGCGCTCGATAAAGGACACACACGCGGCGAATGTGGGCGACGTATAATGGCGATTCCATGTCGTCGAACGGTGCTTTTGACCCTTTTTGACTATAACCGAGGCTAAGGTGTCCGAGGAAAACTGCCTTCGGTATTCGTCGAACCTGCCTTCTTGTTTTCGCGATTTGGATGTAGCTATAGAAAAGGTAGTTTTAGGTGACGATCTTCAACAACAATTTAAGGCACTTTTTTTTTATCGATTCAACAGCGATGCCGATAAAATTCGATATTTTTAACTATCGGGTGTGTATTTAATGAAAATAGGTGTACAAGCTGTCAGAAATCTTCTAATATTAGCTCGATATATATATATGTATGTATATGTGTATAACGAATTCAGGGAAAACTTAGCAGGCTATATTGTTGAACACCGGGAAAACCAATATCCCAAACGAGAATTAAGCTAATTGAAAGCAAACTCGAAGCGCGGCAAGCGGAATCGAATTCAATACATCCTGTAAAAGGATTTAACATTATTGGACTCGCTCTCTCTCTCTTTCTCGCACAGCATCTAGATCCTTGATTAACCTACTCGACGAGCGGCGCGTATCCGGGCCGTATCTGCAGTACCGCTGCTATTCTCGGTGCCCGTGCTGAGCTGCTGCTGCTGCTGCTGCTGCTGCTGCTGCAGAGTCAACGTTCTAACGAGCTAAGTGGTTTGTTCGCTCAACTTGATCGACGGACGTCCATCGACGCGTATCTACTACTACTCCCCCGAGTTTGCCGCTAGTATACACGACCCTTACAACTTACATCCATCGTGTTCTTATTCCTACATCCCAAAGTTTATCGCGTTTTACAACCTTATACCCTTTTTTGTTGTTACTGCAGTAGTACATCCAGTTACTACGCATTCGATGCGGATATTTATGTTCGCTGCTATTAATCGATTGCATAAATACGCTTATTTTTCCTTAGCACACACACAGCTGATGCTTCTGTTTGACCTATTTTAGGGAGAGATTCCCTTTTCGTTTCGATATAGAACGAGACCTTTGCTTTCTTCCGATCGTCTTTATTCCTTTGTTCTCGGCTTGCTTGAAAGGACTTATCAATTGTTTGACGTGTTCCGAAATGAACTGTCAACTCTGGTTGGTGCCGAGTTTCTAAACGTTTCTGGATGCCCTGCCAGATGCTTCACTTGGCGATTGTACCGTGGAATCAATAGGTCGGTTGAAAGACTTGTACCAAGTGAGATGGATGGAGTCGAACTTACTTTTCCGCGTATACCGCCCGATCAAAAGTGTAAGAACTCGGATATCAGAAAATAATGTTTTGTTCTATTTTCAGGTGGTATATTTACACCGATAACTTTTGTCATTTTACCGTAAAATTACGAAATATATCAATTATCTAAAAATATAATTATGTCTAAGATATTATTCACGCACAAGGCATTGGTGTAACGGCGTTGCTATAACGGTACACCTCAGAAACTTGTAATTAGGTCAGTGTCTACAGCCCAGGTTACTTACTAACTAATAGCAAACTAACTAGATCAATACATACGCAGCAACAGAATAAATTGTATGTACGTACTGGATTAATACTCGATGTTCAGTAGATCATTAATATTTTACCAACAGTTCGATAATGAGATAAATTTTTCCCACCATTTTTAACTGTCTCTCCCCTTGAATTATGTGCAACTTTTACATCAATTCGAAATTAATTCGTATACCTACGCGACACAGAGCACGAATTAATACGTAATGCAACGCCAATCGGAAATGAAACGCTCGCCATAATTTTCGCATTCCGAGCTTTATGAATTAGTAATCCATTTAGAAAATGAATCAAAGTTTCAAATTATGACGGGAGAATGCACGGG
>UELV01088515.1:0-14913 GCA_900490015.1 Megastigmus stigmatizans | reverse complement strand
GGGGGGGGGGGGGGGGGGGGGGGGTACAGCCGTGTACGTGTGTTTGTACATCGCTTAACCAACGCTCGCGGCCAACGAAGAGTTAAAGACCCCGGATTAACGTTTTGATAGATCGCGCAAGCCCCGCGTTTGAATAACGCTTCATCTCTCTCTCTCTCTCTCGTGTTGCTTAGGGGATTCGGTAGCGCGGCGCTCGCGAGCGGGTGGGCCCACCGAGGAAGCCCCGGCTCTCGTAAATTCCGCGCGTTCGCGTATTATCGTAACTCACGTTTTGCCCTATATATATATATATATATATATAGAACATGTGGCTATGTGTGTGTGTGTGTGTGAGGAGGTGGGGATGCCGGAGGGCACGGCGCCAAATAATATCGAGCGCGCGCGATATGAATTATGCGCCTCGTAACGGGACGTCGCGCGCGAGAGGACTCGCCCCCCTCTCTCTTTCTATGTATGTGTGTGCGTTGTACGTGCAGCTTGCCGCGAGCGCGAAAATAACGCGACGATTGTCGGCGGGGATCGTTAATCTGCCAGGTTTTCCATTTTTTCTTTATTTTGTTCAGATGTGTGTATGTGGGTGTGCATGTTTGTGTGCCGCCGCAGTCGGTGCTGACCTCTGGCTTTTTGCGCGCCTTCTATTTGTTTCATTTTTTTTTTGCGGATTTACTTTTACTTCGAGGATTGTACCGTGTGATGTATCTCGCGCGAGAATGCACGAACGAATATGCGTTGGTTGGATGGGAGAAAAAAAATATGTGTTGATTTTAATGCGATCTATAAATTATCTTGCTGCCGTGAAGGATGCAATTATAATGGTGGATACTGATTTGTTTTCCATTTGCATGTTTACTATGTTTAAGTAGGAGATTATTGCGAATAGGATTAAAGCGATTTAAATAAAATAGAAGCAATACAAATTTAGTGTAATTTTAGTATATTTTTCGTCGCTGAGCTAAAGAAATTCTTATTTGCATTAAAAATATTTTTTACAGCTCGTGGGTTTAATTAAACTTACACGCTGCGTATACTTTATTTTGTTGCATTTATTCTACAAATTTATAAATAGTAAACTTTTATTCGAGATTTCATATGACTAAAAGTAATGCAATGACTCCTCGGTATGTTTTGCATTTAAAATCCGCAGATTCAAACCGCTTGGGAAGATACCGAGGTCACCGAGTTCTGGTTTATATGACACTGAATTTCGGAATCGGATTCCTGACAGTGTGAACTTTATATCCGCGCTTGTATTTTATATTCTCGATTTATTTTGGATATCATCCTATATCATGCGCGGATTAAACTCAAACTAGAATAATAATTGCTAGTTGAATATGCATTGTTACCTCGGCAATGCAAAGTTAGTCAAATATTGTTTTTCAACTATTTATTTAAAGACTCAAATAACAGACCTTCTATGTTAAATTGTAAAACCACCGTAAATAAAGCTGAATCCATCCGTGTAAATTACAAAAAAAATATTTTCGTAATGTTGAATAACAGCGTACATTGAAGCTACAGATGCATCAGCGCGAAAGAGTCTCGGATTCACTTTGAATCTGTTTCGGGCCAGGGCAGCAGTGGCTCTTGCCGCAACTGCACTACAGCTCTCTCTTCACCACTACGGGCGCATAAAAATTTCATGCCCCCCTGCCTTTGGCCAAATAAACAAGATTCTCATCTAGCGGGGGCAAATTTACGTTTTCTCATTAAAGTGCCCACGGCGAAAGATGTTTTGAAGAAAAGTTCATCGATAAGAGGTCAAAGGAGAAAAAGTGCTGCCGTACGCCGCCAGAGCAAGAGAGAGAGTAGATGGGCACACAGAGGAAAAAGAAAAGAAAAAAAAACAGAAGAGTACGCGCTTGCCCTCGTAGCGCTTTTACTGCGAGCGAGCTTCTTTAAAGGCTTTAAATCGTTGTACTTTAAGAAAATGAAATTCACGAAGCAATTCCACTTTATGAAGTGGAACCACTTCCTCGCCGGAAGTACCAATGTCCCGAAACGAGTCGAGCGATGAAATCACTTTACCCCCTCCCCTCCGCTCCCGTGGCCACCTCCTCCTCCTCCTTTTCTCGCAACGACCAGGGGACTGTGAGAGAGAGAGAGAGAAAGGACTTTGAAGTCTGACCAAGGGAAGTAGGAATCGTCATAATTCAAGTGCGACTCGTAGTCGCGCGCGCGAGTGTCGATATCAAAAGGAATTTCTCATCTTTTCTATTTTGCGCCTCTCTCTCTCTCTCTCTCTCTCTCCCTCCCTCCCTCTCTTACTCGCGAGAGCTGTTCACCAGCTCCGTTCTATTATTGCGCTTTTTTACTACGTTGCTTTTGTCACTTCTCCTGCGCGTTTTATTTTGAAACTTTCCTATTGTACTATTCGTTCCTTGAGTAAAACTTTTTAGATTTCGGTTCTTTTGCATCTTCCGCTCTTTTATTTTATCAAACTCTTTTTTAAGAAGACTTTGGAAATTTTTAATTCTGAGACGATATTGAGTTAATGAACTATTTTTTACTTTTATTTTTGATCGTTTGATATTTACGGTATTTCGCAATTTTAGTGAAACTTAAACCAGCATTTATCGGTTTTTATGCAATCGATCCAGTCTTTTTATTAAAAGAAGTCTGACGTTTCCGTAATTTTTTGACAAAACGAACCTGAGCCTTTTCAAGGAAAATTTGAAACTTACAATTAATAGAGTACGCCCCTCGCTACATTTTGGCTGTATTAAAACCTCGCTGTCCTTAGGATAAAAATCACATCTCAATAATTCCTCCTTCATTCACAACTGGCACGTCACGAAAATAATTACCGTAAATAATAGCGAATCGAACAAAGAAATTTCATTACGGACGATTCACAGTGGATATTACAATTTTAAATAACACCTCCTGTCCCCATTCCTCGACATCCATTCGATAGCTTTTGCAATCCCTCGTCTTCTCAAAACTTCCCGCCCGTTGCGCTCTTCTTTCCATTCTTCAGTTTCATCTTAATTTGCAGGCCTTATCCCCTCTCCGGCTCCTTTACGAACTTTGCGCAAAGTAATCTCATCGTCTCCCGTTGTTCTTTCGCCTTATTTTAATGTCTAATGGATGGTTCTTCGGGGAGACCGGGAGAGAGAATAAGAGCGTCGGCGTGCTGGGCAAAACCTCGAGTGTCGCCACCGCGGAGAGAGAGAGAGAGTCAAGCCGACGACGAGGAGGAATAAAAAAATCATCGCAAGAGCGCGCAAAGTGACTCTCCAGGGTGGAATTACATGCTGTTAATCCGCTTTGGAGGAGGACTCTCTCTCTCTCCCTCTCTCTCTCTCTCTGTCCTTGTCTTTGGACTCTTGTCGATCCGGACGCCGAATCTCGAGGACTAACAATCAGCTTGAGAGGAGATTCTCTCGTGACCTCGCTATTCGATTTCTCTTTTCCTATTTTTTACCTTCTTGCTAGCTTTTTCATTAGAACAATATTTGTACGCGTTGCTGATATGGAAGCAAAAGATCAAATTCTAAACTGTTGTATTGCAAATGAAGAAATCTCATTTTCCTTTAATTTATAACTATTTCCATTTACTTTGTATAAAAACAGAAACATATCGACTATAATATTTATTTTAGGTTTGAATTTATAATTTTCGATCGATTTCTCATAAATATAGCTGTTATCAAAGGTACCTACATTTTATACTAATAATCGGAGATTCAAATGTATTTAAATATATATACATATGCATTTATTCAGATTAAATATTGAAAATTATGAAAAGCGTGCGCTTCACTTTACCTGCTTAAAATGAATCTTTTTAGGAGTGCAAAGTAGTCTCCTTTAAAAAGCAGCATATTTAAATTGAAATACATTATGCAAGTTTTAATGAAATCTTTAAAGTAACTGAAATATTATTTAATATTAAATACTGCTCTAAAAAAATGAATTTCCAATAATCCTCTTTATTCTCCATAAAATCATAAACAGCAAAAGCATTTTTCTATTAAAAAAATAGTATTAAAAAGACGCGCCTAATCTATAACGCGAATATATACCAGAGTAAATTTGAAAATTTGATCTTCTACTTACATCAATCATCTGTCGATACTTAATGTATACTCTTTAGAATTCCAGTAAGAAGCCTCTTACTTGCCCTCGCAATATGATATAAAGGTTCCCGCGGCGCATCAGCGATATAATCCCATGTAATTAGCTGTTTCTCGGTTCTTGACTTACCAGCATCGAGCAATTGTTTACGTGATGCGCGAATTGAAGTTTCGATGAGCGAAAGCGAAGCTCTTGAGCATAACTCGAGGCTGGAGCATTTATGAAATCTAAATTAGAATGGGTTGTATAAGGTATTTTGAGAATTTTCGTTAAACTAATTAGAGCAGTTTTGCGCGGCGTGTTTGATTTGATGCTGTATTTTCTGCTAAGAGCATTACTTGAAAAGCGGAGGAGAACATCTAGAATAATCTCCGCGATCGCGATTTATATTAAATACGAACTTTTGTGATTGCAGTGAAAAATTACATGTGCAGTCAATGTATTATAACAGTTTTTGCTCTTATTTGAGAAAGATTTCTTCTTACAACCTAGAGGAAAACTTCTTTTTATGTTTCTACAAATGTTAAATAAAGCGATTAAATGTTGCTTATACTTGATTTCTTGATCACAATCGCATAAAACATGGCAACTATAGCCCAGCACCGCAATTTTCAAAAAAGCAATCGTGTAGAGCAACTAAAACAAATAATATCGTCCATTGAAAGTGACACGCCGGGCCTCGTCGCCCAAGATTTACAAGATTTATCTGTAAAATATCCCAGCAGAAAACAAAGGGAAAAATCCCCAGCTAACAGTCTGATAAGCAGTTTATCACGTTATAGGGCGGCGCGGGCAGCGACGGCGGAGGCCGATGGGCGCGTCAAAAACTTTGCTTACTACTTGGACTGGCGGAGCTACAAATTTTCGATACATCACAACGCGCGCCGCGTGTACAGTTCGCAAGATAAAGTACATTTCGTCGGATGAAAGTGTCTCGCTACCAGAGAGGACATTGCACACACAGACACACGCAGAGACAGAAAAGAATGCCGTATGCGTTCGCCGATTGTCTCAGCGGCGGATGTGCGGAAGAGCGAGTACAATAAATCTTTGATTTATATCGCGAAAAGTTGAAAGTCCGTTTCCCCTTTTCACGATCCTGTCAAGCTCTACGCGCCGGGGACTCTTACTTCCTTTTCTGTAGTTTCGTGTCTAGGGGAATTCCGCCCCTGAAGCTATTAATATTGACGGATGCGGGCTTAATGACTTTGTGACTGTTTACTCTTTCATTTTAGATTTTTGTGACCGAATTATTCGAACCGTCGTTATCTTTTGCATATTTTTGCACCTCTAATAGTATAATATCCTGCGGTTACAGTCCATGAGCTTCATTATTCTTGACTCTAAATCGGAAAAAAAAATTGGTCCAAAATTCAAAAACTGAAACACAACAAACTCAATTTTATCTCCGATTTTTTATTCTTTCGTCGAGTGACTAGTCGCACTTTTAAACTAAAAGAAAATATAGCACAGTCCTTTCTATCCAGCTAACCTAAATGCACCGATACGCTTTCAAAATGTCTCAACTACCAGTACCAACAAATAACAAAGCCACTCAAACTGCGTTGTCATCTAAATTTCGAGAATCTATCAGCCACAAAGACGCGCGCGCGCAGTCAAAGTTCAGTAGTATATACAGCCTGAATATCGAGAGAGGATAACAGGAGATATATATATATCGACTGAGCACAACCAGGGGAAAGGATCGCATCTCGCGGTCTAAATAAGGCGCTCACCGGAGCACAGCTCGTAGCATGCGCGCCACTGCACTCCACACCTTGCGTATTTCTCCTATATAGGCTGTTCGCGCGCCCCGATCTCCCCGACACTTGCGGCTACGGCTCCGTTGCCTTGATATATCGAGAGGGTGTGGCAGCAGCACTCGCCGATGCATTGCTGCACAGTCAAATTTGAATGCTTCCTGGCAGCCGAGCACTTTCCACTGCGACACGACATCTATCGGCTTTTGATCTCTGCGCTTCCGTGCTTTTCACTCCTGAATGAGTATAAGCTTTTTGTAACTCGGTTGGTGTTCTGAGATTGGCCGATATTGTTCCGAATTTCAAGAATTGAATGGATTTAATACACTCGCATGGAAGTTTCATAATTGTTGCATAGTTAGTGGAGAAAATTAGGGGTATGAAATAAGTAACGATTAATGTTTAATTAGAACTTCAAGTGCCTATATACTTTTCAAACGAAAAAGAAAATTATTTCAATTACCCATCGTACGATAAACATTTTTTTTTCCATAGAACAGAACAATAAGTTTAATTGAAACTAAAAAGCAGAGAAAAATCTCAGGAAAATACAATAATACCATAATATCCCCGGCATTACTTAAGCAGTAAAGTAGTCTGACGCGGGCGATTTAAGGAGAAAACGGCAAACGTAGAATTTCGAAATGTCAGTGTAATCTCCTACTCCCTAATTTTATCTCTCTCTCTTGTTCTGGCGTACGCGAAGCGTTCGGTAGTTGGGGAAGGGGAAGAAGAGCTTCTCTCTCGGTCTCTGGAAAATAACGGTCCTCTGTCGCGCAGCCTTAATTCGTGCCATTGATCACGTGGGAACAAGCACGAGGACGCTCTCGACTGTGGGAAAGCGGATAAAAAGAGAGAGAAGTAGGAGGAGCAAGAGAGACAGAGAACAAGAGAGAGAGAGAGAGAGTCGACGTTGTTTTGAACGAAAGCGCGGCAGACTTTGGGAAATTCGCGCCTGATGTCTCGCGAACACGGGCGAGAGGCCGAGAGTGTTCGAGTCTCGCTTGCGGTTCTCTCTCTCTCTCTCTCTCTCTCTCTCTCTCTCTCTCTCTCTCCGAGGCTTACTTTGCTCTCTAATTCTTCTTTATTTCTGAGAAGGGGATTTGACTGAGACACGATGTGTGTGCCCTAGCAAAATGACACTCGAAATTGACAATGAAAGAAAACTGCAAATGTTAGTGGTAATTCAAGCCCATTGTTATATCGAACTCACTTTTATATTAGATGTTTCGATAAACAATTTAGTGAAAAATTGCAAAATACGATTAATGCATAATATTTGCAAAGGTGCAGCTGGCGCACGCGGCTGGTGCTTTTCAATTTTGCGTGTTCAATAACGGCTACTGCCGAGCTGCGCTGTAATCGGATGTGGTGAAAACACACACCGGGACCAAACGTCAATATTATATATTTCGAACGCGAGAAGTCTGCCAGTGACACTGTTCAGCAGTACTCCCATTCTTAATTAATGTATATCGCCACTATTCGTAATGCGAATTCATTTTCCGTAACAAAAGCCAAAACTTTAATTAAATATATGATAAATCGATGGATTTGCAAGTCGATTAAAAATTAAAATTTATAGAGTCCATTTGATTCTTTAAAGGGGTAGACCGCGAATAAAACAGTGTTTTTTACCAGGTAAATATCAAAATAGAAATACTTGCATTAGTAATTGTATGCGCACTCGAGAGTTGTAACGTGTATATGTATATTTCATATAATATGAGTAGATAATGCGGTACAAATATCAGCCCTCATTTCGTGCGGTCTACTCGAGATCTCGCGAGCTTCGCGAATATACATATAAAGCCGCTCGAATATCTGCGCAATGATGGTAAACAGAGCGGCAGCAGATTCCGGAGGGGAAAGAGTGAGGTAGGAACCCGGAATATTATACATGCGCTCCTCGCGCAGCAGTTAGACCAGCCCCGCTTTTAATACTCCTGTTGAAACATAGTTCTTTAACTTCATCCAGCGCTGGCGGGGAGGTACTCGAGCCGATGTTCTACCGGAATTCAGTCCTAATAAACTTCACTTTATATAACATTTACATCAGACTATAATATTTTATTTACTATTTGCTTCTATTTTAAGATAAACCGGGCACAAATTGAAAAAATGAAAAGTTTAGTTAATTAATTTTTCTAAATAGACTCAATATAGGGGTATAATTTCAACTTAAATCTTGGGTATAGACTTGATTGGAAGATTGTAAATTACGCTCTCCTTTTAATATTACGCGCAGGGATGCTCGGAAAGTTCAGGCATAAATATCTATATCGCGACGAAGGTCACGGCGTAAGCAGCTACATCACGAGCGAAATATCCGATATAGTCTCGGGCAAGGCAAGTTTGCAGCGAGACGCGCTTCGACCTCGTCTCACACCTCCCACCGGCGCGACAGTTATTTAATATGGAATCTACTTTACATAACTCAATTTCAACATCATTATCGTCGAGTAAAACCGTTTAAACTCTTGCGGCAGCATCGAATGGACGAGCGACGACGATGACGACGACGGCGGCAGGGAGCGAGCGACGAAGTGGCGGAGAAGATGGAGGAGGTGGAGAGGAACCGAAGACCAAAGGAAATCAGACGAAAGCCATTGGTCTTTGGCTCTCTTTTCGATTCGCGAAGCTTTTGGCAGTCGTAAAATGAACCGCTGATTGAATGCAGCGATGGTTAAAGGAGGGGGATTTATTCGAGTCGCTGTAAAGGAACAAGCTCTTTTTGATTTTTTAATTTTATGAATTATTCAGGAACGCTTGAACTTTACTATGATGCTTCTTTGATTTTATTCGAGTATTACAGTTTTGTGTAAGTGATTTAAAGAAAGGAAATGTAGTAAAAATCACAAAATTATTGTTATTTTCATAATATACAGTCAATGTCTTTATTAATATTGTACTGTGTTTACATTGCATAAGTTACTTGCAGTAAAATATAATTATTCACAAACAAAACTTTTGCTTCTATTGAATTAACCGCACCACCGCTCATCAACCAAACAATTTCGTATATGTAGAATCCATTAAAAGCTCCCCGATTAAACCTCATAAAATGAAAAATCCAAAGCATATAATCTGGTCGAAAATGGCTCTGAAAAGAAGAGATTCTCTGAACAATTCCCCGTAATACGCTTACCGTCTTCACCTGCCCTACACCTCGAAATGTCTTAATGATACGTTCGCTCCGACACTCGAATGTCTAAAACTGCGCGGCGGCCGAAAGCTAATTACGCCGCTGCACAAGGCGCAAGAAAATCGCGCTCAATTGAGAGCGGCTAAAAAGTTTTTCAATCCCCTCGTCGCCTCATAAAACACGCGGCCTGGAACAAAAGAAAAATAATCACTTCTAAATCATGCCGAAAACCAAGAGAGGGTGAGAGAAAATAGCGAGAGAGGGAAAAGAGACCCTTTGGTATACACCCAGTAACCTCTATCCGCTTGCGAGGGCCAAAAACACTGAGAGAGAAGAAGATATGGCAAAGTAAAAGGAGAGAGAGAGAGAGATAGAGAGAGAAGGCATTTCTCCGAGGAGTTGATTTAGCGCCGTGTAAACCGGCCTTAATCTCCGTGGAGATTTGCGGCTGTCTGGGCAAAATTGGCGAGCGAGTTTCGAGGTCTCGGCTGCGCGCGAATCAAAACGCCGCTTCTGCTGCTGCTGCTGCAAGTGGAAGAGAGAGAGAGAGAGAGAGAGAGAGCTAAGACTTCCTCGTTCTCTGTCGGTTTTATTACTTTCTCTCTAAGGATTACTCCTTGTTTTGTCTTCACTCCCTCGCAATTTCTCGTCCGCGAGAACAGCAAAACCGGCACCGCTATAATCACCGATATAAAATTATTGATTGATATTTCTCGCGCGTTTTATGATATATCCTCGAGCTGTTTCTTCATTTTTTTTCCTTTGCTTACTTTAACGATTCGAAATGAATTTTTTCGTTTCATCGCAGCTTCGAATGTTGAAAGAGTCTATCAATATTTGCATTAATTTACGGGATTGGATAGCACAACAAAATGTATAAGACTCGATAAAATATTACAAATTCTATATTTATCTGGATCGTTGAGTTTTTAATACGTATTTGATGGTTCATATATCTCCGTTTTAAAATGATATTTTTTTAAGCATTTTCAGAGATATTGCTTGTAACATCTTCATAAAAACTTTATTACAGCGGTACATTAAAATTATTGGCATTAATTTAAAAATATACTCTGAAATATATTTACATAATCTATTTGCGTGACGTGTGAATCGTTTTTACTAACCATGGGTACAGCAAATATCACGAAATTCTAAAGCAATAACCATAGAAGCTTTTTATCCACATTCTAACCTCTTCGTTAACGACTTTTTTTGCAACTCTCTCGAGTTCTCTCGTTAACGGCATCTCCATGCTTCTCTCTAACTTGGTGTGGAGCTCCTCTCTGTGCCTTGAAATGTGACTTGTATATTGCTCGAGATTGCAAAATCGTACCGAAACTACTAACTGCCTGCCACGCGTCGTTCGGCTGCAAACTTACCGCCCAATAACTGCCAAACTTTCATTATCTTCCTTCAATCCATCGACCCATGCTAATTTCTTCATCAAATCTCGTTGTTTATTCTAGAAAGTAAATTTACTAACTATTATATACATTTTTTACATAAAAGTCGGAAAAATTCAATCTATGAAACTGTACAAAATTACTCACCAAAAGTAGAAAAAAAAATTGACGGTAAACATGAATTTCGTATCAGCGCCTACGATCCATTCCGCCAACTCAGTAACGCTACTTTTTCCCACCCTGATAGCAACGTTATTTCGGCATGGACTGATCGACTGAAGCTTAGAGAAACGCGGCAGAAGCCCCGCGTAGCTAGCGACTGTAGGTTCGACGACCGTATATACACGACATCACGCGAAACACTAGAGAGCACGGCTTGTAGGAAGGTAAAAGTGATTAACATTCACAGGGAGCTTTGCGCGAAACGAAGGAGAAACCAAAAATTTAGCGAGTTATTCTAATGGGATTCTGTCGAAAGTTAGACGATGGCGGCACGCGGCTCATGGTATATATACGCGCGCGCTCCAACTTCTTCTCTCCTGCTCTTCTTCTTTTGTCTCGGCGAAATTGATCAAGCTCGACTGCGTACGACTGCGAGAGAGAGAGAGAGAGAGAGAGAGAGCGTCTTGTGTGCACTGCATTATTAAGGGGCATCGGCTTGGAAAAGCAGAGGATCGGTGGAGCTGCTGTTGCTGCTTTTTATTCAATCTCGCGGTGTACATACCATGGATGAAAGTTTGCGTGGCTGATCGAGCACGGAGGTTACTACTGGTCTAGATTGTTCGGATTCGCGCCGGGGATATTTTTATACTGAACTATTTGACTTCTAAGCTCTCTGTGCAGCGCGCTTTTACGTAATTTGGTGTTTGGAATAATTTAGAGAATATTTTGGATTATTTAGAATGAACTCGCGCACAAGTTTTTTTTATTGTGCAAGTTGAAAGAATTGTGATATTTTTCATTAGCTAAAGAGACTCGTGTTATATAAGATTGTTTCATTATATGAAGTGGAAAATGGGTAAAAACAAATATTTAAGATAAAAGGAAATACTGTTTCTTCGTTATGTTACGTCTCGATACATTATCATAGTTAAAATTACGTTAGAAAATATTTATATTGACTAATACTTTGTACGTATATGTAATAATTTGTACGTATATGTAATAGTATTGTATATATAATAACTTCATTCAATAACCCTATACTATGTCAAGTACCGCAAAGTCATTCATTCTAGACTCCGCTATTACCGCAATCCAGCGCAAAAAGCGTAATTCCCCTAAACATTGAACCGAGTCAAAGTCCCTGTGCCAACTCCGCACGCAATCGTCAAAGCAAGAAAATCTCACCTCCCGCAAGCCGAACTGCGCGAGTAATACGCGATGAACTAAGCTGCCGAAAAGCCAGATGAATCGTACATCTCTCCCCTCCCTGCAGTGCAAACGAATTGATTAGTCAAAGTTGATTAGAGGCGCCAAGGTATAAGCTCCTCACCCACAAACACTCACACACATACGTGAACAAAGTGCACGCGTGTGTATAACGTTAAAGTGCTGACCTCGTGCTTGTCGAAGCGGTGCAATCTCTGCAGGGCTCGGGTATAAAGCGTCGGCCCGTCGCCGGATATACTTGCTTGCGCGCGTTCGCGCACACACACGCGAGAACACCACGACCGACTCTAACAGCCCGAGAAAATTGGAAATCATTGGGAAATTGCACGGAACTGCAACGCCCGGTTCTTCGCTCTTTCCCCGCGCGCACCTACGTCGTTTCCTTCGCGTTTGCGGCTCTCGTCGATTACCGGCTCCCCTCCCCGTTCACTATGCCCCCACCATCGTCACCAACGCAGCTCATACTCTCTGGTCCACGTATTTATATGCAATTTTCGAAAAAGCCGCGGTACGGCAGCGCAAATTGAACTCGCGACGCTTGTCGATTTCTGCACACCTCTTTTTTTCTTGCCTATTTCGATGTGGCTGTGTGTGCGAGGCGAGGATTTCGCGTGCGCGCACGGATTTTCTTGCGCTCGCACGAGAAGCTTGGGTTCTCTGTTCTGTCTTTTCTTTTCTTTTTTTTTATTGCTATGCCGCAGTAGCTCGCGGTAACCTTAGTAATGTTGGGAAATGGTAATCGGCCGGAAAGTTCTTTCGGAATTTTCGAGAGATTTTAGAGGATGTCTCTCGCACGTATATATATGTATATATTTGGGTGAGAGACAATTTTATCTGCTGCCAAGCATTTTATTATGATGAAAACAGTAGCGGTATCCTAAGAGCTTTTCGCGGAAATTAATTTTTTATTCAAATTAGATTATTTGAATGATTGCGGGATAAAAATAATTTAAATATATATGACTCACAAATTTTTCAATCGTGTTCATTGAATAATGAAGCGATGAGATCCTAATTGCAGTTTTATATTTCGGAACATTAATATAAAGCTTTAATAGCTGCAGTTTTAACAAAACAACCTTCAATTAAATTTTACATAAAGTACTTAGCCACCATATTAATGACGAACTCCCAGAGGAAGCTATGACTAAACTGTTTAAAAAGTTATCACACAGCTTAACTACTTTAAGATTAATTTTGTCTCTTTTATTTCTTATATTGTAAAGGGTTCTAAATCTAAATAAATAAATAAATTAGATATAGTTATTTTCATACAGAATTATACGTGTATATTAAATTCTAATTTTTAATAATTAGAAATTTCTCAGATACGTTTTCAGTCATCGCGAAGCCAAAATTTAGTTTCGACATCGTTCATTTCAAAAAAGCCATAACTGGATACATAAATATCCTCTAAACCTCACCGAAACAAAAAATCATCTCACTCGCAGACTCGTATACACATTTGACACACAGCAGCGGCAGCAGCGGCGGTAGTGGCGCGAGGGCTCGACAGTATTTTGCGTGGCCTCTTCATTAATTCACGATGATGCTCGGGCCGCCGGCTAATTGCAAAGGTTGTAAATCTAATTTGAATTTTCCAGCCATCGATTCGTTATAGCGCCACCGCCTGACGTCGCGCGCTAGATCTAATTTGACCATAGGCGAGAGAGCGAATTGCTTCCTCTATCTCTCTCTCTCTCTTTCTCTCTCTCTCTCTCTCTCCCTCTCTCTCTCTCTCGTGGTGTTAGTCGTGGGTTATATAGGGAAGGGAGAGAAAACCACAGCAACAGATGCGATGATTTGTGGATAGTGCGCGCATCGCTGACTCCGAAATTGACGCAACTTGCGGCAGCGTCGTGTATAACGTATACAGCAGCAGCCACCCTGCAGCCCTGCAGGAATGCATGAATGATACCCGTTGTGCATCACACGCTCGGCTTATAACGATAAGCGCCTGTCAATCCTCTCTGTCTGTCTCTCTCTCTCTCTCTCTCTCTCTCTCTCTCTCTCTCCCTCTCCCTCTCTCTCCCTCCCTCTCTCTCTCCTCTTATCCACGGCTCGGCGAGTCGCATAAATTCCTTTCCTGCTTTAACGAGGAAAAAAGTGGAGCCGCACCGCTCGCTCGTATTTATCTCCTGAGGGATGAGAGTCGGGTCCGTACACCGAAATCTGCGACATTTGAGTTACGGTATTAGAATGAATCGCTCAGATCATTCATCTTTTCCATTTATTAATATCACACTGTATTTCATGTTTTTATTGTACAAGTACAAAAATTTCACGTTAAAAAAATAAATCTTACTCGTTTAATTTTCTTTTAATATGTTTTTTTTATTCAAAAGTAATTCTAAGGCTTGGTCTATACCGCAATTAGCGCACGTAATTAATCCTTGAGACTCCATTAGAACTCGAGTTCACGCCTGAAAATAAAATCCGGCGAAAAGCCGTAGAGAAGTAGAGTATACAAAACAACGACAGCTATACCTTCTTGCCAGAGTCGCTCCTCAGCTATTAAAGCATCATATACCGATACTGCAGCAACAGCAGCAGCAGCAGCACACCACACAGCCACAGGGTCAAATTCCTTTTCTCATATTCAATGGCTCTCGTGGCTCGGGCTTACTTTAATGGTTATGACATACGGGGATGAGGTGGGGGGAGGGGGGAGGCTCGATATGGGAACATCATCGTGCATTAAAGTGGCTTAAGTTTTACAGCCTCCTCTCGCCGTGTGGGTATATACCAGCTGACATTTTTTCCTCTCTCTCTCTCTCGCTCTCGCTTGTATAAGTGGTGCGCAAGCTGGTCCTCCGGTCAAACAGCCATTTTCGTGCCCCTGCTAGGGAGGAAATTAGCAGTATTAGCAAGTGCAGTACACGCATCTGTATGTGTGTGTGTGTGTGTGGTGTGTGCACGTCTAATACGACGACCGCGCTCGGATTAGTCGCTGCGGTGCCGCGCTCCTGCAGCGTATTGCACATTTCTGCGCCTGTCTGTGTGTGTGTATGCCTGTGGCTCTGCCACCACTGCTACTGCTGCTCTCTCTCTCTCTCTCTCTCTCTCTCTCTCTCTCTCTCTCTCTCTCTCTCTCTCTCTCTCTCTCTCTCTCTCTCTCTCTCTCTCTCTC
>UELV01088512.1:0-29944 GCA_900490015.1 Megastigmus stigmatizans | reverse complement strand
GTCTTATATATACACATACAGCGGTCGAAAAATAAAAGGTATATACAAGGCCTCTTTCGACATCCGTCTCGTCGCTCTCTCTCTCTCTCTCTCTCTCTCTCTCTCTCTCTCTCTCGGGCGCACTGACCGCGAACACCTATAACCTTTTAGATCGGACAGGTTGGCGGTCACGACGAACGGCTCTACGTCCCTTCGGTGCTCCGCGCTGAGATGCTGTGGATGCGAGAGAGAGAGAGAGAGAGAGCTCTTTGAACGCCCCTCGTTGTGCAACCGCGGACGATCACCGTAGTCCTGAGAAGTAGGTACCAAGGTTTGTGGACGTGGACAGTTCCTTAGGCTAATCGATGCTGAAATTGATGAGGCCCGTGCGCTTTTTTTTCGTTTCTCTGAAAAATATTTGGTTCTTGTCACGCTTTGGCCGAGATGAAAGTTCGATATGCTTGAGTTTGAATCGTATAAGTAGCGCAGAGCTTTTAAAAAGTCACTGGTAAATGGTTATTAACGAATATTGTGATTTTATTCGCAAATTAATATTTTCAGAATGTTAATGGTAAGCGAAACAATTAATAGTAACGAGTATTCGTCCTTTCCCATTTTTTCCCCACACGCATTTAAATATTTAAGTTCCTTTGCAGATGATTAAATTCACTTTTATTGGAGAATTATGTGTCGACATCGATTACATTCGTTGCGCGAAATAAGGAAATAACGCAAATCCGAATCCATGTAACGTTGATTACAAGGGATTACGATAATTTATTTACATTTTATTTATCTTAACAACTGCCATCTTACAGTCATCTTGACTTGATTCTGAATTACAACCGCATCGAACACTCGAAATCCCCAAAAGATCGAGAAAAATTAACAATTTAAATACTCAAGTCCTGCTTATAATATATATAAGAATTCACTTTCATCGGACTTTTCCATTAGGTAATCGCGTATACCTTAAGCTCCTGCTTGAAATTTGTCAATGGAGAGCGCAGCGCCGTGTCGCTTAAACAAAATAATGAAAGCATTAAAACGATATTTTCTCGTATTTAGTAATACAAAGACACAGCGTTCCAGTCTCATTTAGCCGCGTGAAAAATGACCGCAAATACGTCTGGACTGCGTCATACGAAAAACTCCTCTTATACGTCGTTTTTTTTTTGTTTTAACGACTGGTACGGGCGGAGCAGCAGATCTCATGTCCCAATCCATCAGGACAAAACTGACCCAGAATCTCAGCGCAAAAGTACAACCCATGAGGACTCCCGCATGGGTCCTTAATGTATGCATGCGCTCTTTAAATCCGAATAAAAATATACTTTACAGTTATGCAGTTCTTGAAATCGCAGTAAAAGCCGAAGATTTATCGTACGGGCTCATTACAATGAGGCTGGCCAATGAGAATGGTTTTTAATTGTCTAACTGGAACCAACAGTAATTACGCTCATGAGCGTAAGCTTAAAAAGTATATTAATTCCGCAAAAGAATTGTACAAAAATTTAATTAACTACGTAAATGTATAAGCCATACAATTGATGAATTACTTTTTAACCGAGATAGCCAAATATCAATTTCATTGTTATAATATGTGAATTCAAACGTTTAATCGAAAAAGATGAGCTCCTTGGGCTAAAACAGCGTACAACAAATGTAAAAAATGACGGAGAAAAATTCGATGGGCCAAAGAGGCAGCAACACGTTTCTTGCGAATGCGAATCTCCTCGTGTCCCGATCCATCAGCAAACAACAATAACAGCAGCAGCAGCAGCAGCAGCGGCGGCGGCTCGCGCCACACAACTGACCCAGAAATCCCGCAGGGATTCCTCCTTCAACTCTTGTTCCTGGATCCTTCCAAACTACCCACCTTCGCACTCCCGAGAGCAAAAATCAAGACTCGGTGAAAAAAAAAAGGAACGAGGGAGACAGGACACACACATATACACACGACATACATAACCTACAAGTAGAATGAGCTGCTCTCGCCCTCGCCTCTTTTACGACGGCCGAACTTTACTGCTCTCGGTGTGTGCAACCGCAGCGGGAAATTAGCAATTGTAATGTTATAAGGCGCGCGAGAGACCGAGTGCAAGAGGATAAAAAAGAAGGAGGTAGGTGGATGAGGAGGTGGAGGAAGAGGAGGAGGAAAAAAAGAAAGGAGAGGAAGGAGATGAAAGAAAGGCGGTCGAAAAGAAAGCGAGGGGAGAGAGCAAAAAGAGGACCAGAGGAGGGAGACAATGAAGCGAGTTAGGCCTGCGCGCGTGTAGCGGTGGAAAAAACAAAAGGTGATAAAACGCATTATCATTTATATTATCAAATTATCCGAGCTTTTAATTAATCTCAGTTAGTGGGGGACCCCGTTGAGGACCAGAGAGAGGTGGAGGGAAAAAAAACGCAGAGACTCTCGGACGAAAAGGATAATAAAGGAGAAGAGAGAGAGAGAGAGAGAGAGAGTGGAACCGCGCCAAGGGTCATGGAGGATTTCATTTGACGGAATAACGTGGCTTTTAAGAGTCGGTACCGTTATCAACTCTCTCGCTCTCTTACTCTTCTTTCGCGCGCGCGCGTATATGTACGTGCACAAAAGCGAGGAGAATCGACCATGCGCGGGAGGAGAGCAAGAGAGCGAGAGAGAGAAGGAACGACTCACGCCTACTCCCGCAAGCCTCATATCGAAAGGGGCTCTCGCTTCGATTTCGCGCGATTCCGGCGAAAAGATCGACGCGAGCGATTCCTCTCGATAAGTAATTGCGCCGAGACGCGTGCGGCTGGGATCCTCTTCTTCTTTTTTTTTCTTTTTTTGTTGCGAAGGAGAGAGCTTTGTGCGTCAGTGTCGCCTGGCGGAAAAAAAAGCTGCGGATAAAGTCAGAGATCGCGCGCGGCTGTAATTATATGGCGGTCTTTTTTGGAGACGATTTCGCGCTTGATGAGCTCTCGATTGTTATCGACGAAAATGTCATTCGTCATGTTTTGCGCGGATTTTTGAAAGTATCTCGATGATTAAAGATAAGGCGAGCGTAAAAAAAGATTTACATGACTTAACGTTCGATCAGTTTGATAATTTCAGAAATCAGTAAGAAATATTTGGTATTCATATTTATGTTAGATATGTGAATATTTTGACGAATACAATGACAGATCGTCAAAAAGAAATTTATTTTTGGGGAATGAAAACGTATATGATTAAAATTATAATTCGGGTCAAACATGATTTTCTTTAGAGCATTTTCTGATACATCACAGCGTACTTTTTTGTGAAAATAAATTTTTGAAAAATCTCTATAACCAAAGGAAATGCAGACTTTTGAAAATTCTTGTGACCCTATAAGCGGCATTTTTTGAAGGTGACTACAGGGAGAGAATTTTTGCATGGGTGAGCGAGGAAAGTATAGCCACTATATTATACACTAACTTTCATGCGTAATAACACTTTTTTGCTAATTAGATTGTTAATACGTAAATAGAAGTAAGCATCTTAACTAATCAAACTTAACTATATTTTTAAATTTCAAAAAGGTTTACCTGTCAGTTTGGATTTTTATCCGAAAGATGAACAACACCGCCTGAGAAAAGAAAATCATGTTAAATCCGAATTGTGCTACAATTTAGGAAAAAGTGATATAAGTAAATTTCAGTCAAGTATATCTGCTATAAATTACTTTTGGAAGATCTTGTCTAAAATCTCAAACGACAAGAAGTATTATTTCATATCACAACGTATCGCCTTATTATCATTCAAAAACTTTAAACAGACATTAGAAATACAACCTAAAAATTAAAATCCCTACGAAAATTATATAGCCTCTCGCTGCTCATAACCTCAGAATAAGCCTTTCCGAAAATAAAACAAGGCCCAGCCTCTCACGTCATAATTGAAATATTCAATAAAAAATTCCCAACTCCTCTGACATCCCATCATTACCTCAGCCTCGCGCACACCAAACGCATGCAGCATCTTTTCCGCGTTTATCCACTTTCGCGGACAAAAGGGGAAGCGTCCGTTCTCCATCTCTCTCTCTCTCTCTCTCTCTCTCTCTCTCTCTCTCTCTCTCTCTCTCTTCGAAAAGCCGGCGGCTACGTACGTCGTCCAGCCTTCATTACGCATTATAATGCCCGGCCCTCGAAAAAATTCATTTCAGCCAAAAAAGAAGATGAAGAAGAAGAATAAGAGGGGCAGACACTCCGCGGAACCATCAAAGTGTGAGCGGAGCTGCGATAATGAGTGGCTCGCGCCTTCCGGGTCAAGGGCCACTGCGTTAATGAATTGTTTTGCACCTCGAGCTTATACACTTTAAGTTCTCCTTTTTTTATCTCTCTCTCTTTCTCTCCCTCTCGCTATCTCGCTTTCTCTCACTTTTGGCACGCGGTCGAGGATATTTTTATGAAAGTGCTCGCGCTGCGTGAGCTACTATAAGCGAGGAATGCTGTGTAAGCGTTATATTGGAAAATTTGTACCTCGATTATGACCCGGCATTTAAGTAATGCGCCTCGAGAATGATATAACAATTTGATTTTTTTTAAAGGATCATGCGGGCCCTGGGTAACCTGATACACTCGAGCCGTGACCTGTACATTATTCAGTATCCCCAGAACTGCAGAAAATTATTATATTCTTGACAAAATTGTTTGTTATAAAGGTGCTTCTTTTTATTCTTCTCCTTGAATAAAAAGAGAAAAAAAAAGAAGTAAAGGACGAATAAATTTCAGACGGTCGGGCATAATAAGACGTCAATGCGCAACGAAGAATGTCAACGATACGAGAGATAACATTCGAAGCCATAACGCGCGCATCTATACACCTACGTGTACACATAAATAGAAAAGCTTCAATTGCGTATACGTCAATGGGGCACAAGAAGAGTGAGTGCCTATGTACGCGACAGTAGTCATTCATAGAGCAGCAGCAGCAGCAGCAGCAGAAGCCAGGCAGTAGCAGAATGCAGAGGCTGTACAACGAATAGGAATTGTAAATAGGCGCGCTTCACGTTGATTTCTTTCGGTCGGCAAACTGAACGAAACGAAACGAATTCGTGCCTCGTGAGACACGATCGGCGCGAGAGGAGAGGACTTCTCTCTCTCTCTCTCTCCGTCACTCGTGCGTTTCAATAATTCACGAGGATTCTGGCGTCTATGGCTTCTTAAACCCGCGAGAGGAAGAGAGAAAGAGAGAGAGAGAGCCACAGAGAGTGTATTATCGTATACGCGAGTAAGGCAGCGTGTGTATTCTCGCATACCGTCACAATGTTAATGAGAGGAATACGAAAATCTCGCTTCTCATCTCGTAACTAAACACATGTTAATCGGACTCGAGATGCTGTGTGGCTTACGGACGGACGTAAAATCCGCGGGATCTTTCTTTTCGAAGGCCGGGGAGAGAACGAGACGACGAACAATATAAGATCGAGTGAGCCACCAAGTTGAATTTTTCCGCTTCTGGGATGATTTACTTGGAAATCCAAGGGAGATGTTTGCGTCATTTATCAGGTTTGTAAGCTACATCCTTTTAATTATGCTTGACTTTCTAGTTTAATAGAGCGTATTCTGCTTTAAAACTTATTCCGATGACTATTGAGTAATAAAACGATCAATTTACCATAATTTTAAAGTTTTTCGTACTTATAGAGTCAATTTGACTAATTGCAAGAGCGCAAAATAAATACCCTCGTCCGTCCATAAAATTGGGTCGAACAAGCATCTTCTCGCCAAACCACCAAATTAGCAGTTATGCAAAGGTAAAAAAAAAGAGTACAGACTATATGCGCACGCGTACAAAAGTTGTAGCGATAAGGTCGGGCATGTACGACATTTCGCTGAAAAGATATACTCGAGAGCGTCTCGAGAGGGTTAAGCCCATACACACACACACACACACACCACCTCGCAGAGAAATGAATTAATGGTCAGCCGTTGGTCATCTTCTCGCGCGCACGTCGAGGTGGTCCGGCGCGGAAATTATTACGGCGCGTTACCGGTCTACGTAATGGCCGTTTTAAAGAGCCGCGGAGATCACGGTGTCAGGGTCTCTCTCTCTCTCTCTCTCTCTCTCTCTCTCTTTCGTGGGCCTCAAGAAATTCGGGAAGCGCGACTGGAGAACGGCGCGGCGTCTCGGTAGGAATGCGAGAAACTTATATTTCACGCGGGGAGTTTATGCGGCCCGCATCGATTGACACTAATTGTAATGCTTAATTTATAATTGCCCGATGAGTACGATTATTCGTCGGGTACGTGTGTACAGACGCGCGCGAGCGAGCGTTATTTTTGCACTTTCGTAACCCATGTGAGGAGTGTAGTCTTATTTTGTTTTTGAGGTGAAAGCAGAGGGCGACGTTCGGCGCGTGTGTAGTAAGTTGGATTAAGTTTGGGCTTGAGATGTGGTCGCGGCTGCAGATTTTTTTTATGTAAGAAAATTATTATACACAAACTCTTTTCTACAGTTGAATAATGGTAAGAAATTAATTTAATGAATACTAGAAAGTAATATATTACTAAAACTACGCAGTTATTAATGTTTTTGAAGAATAAATCTTTAGTATGAGTTTCTCATAATGATATATACATTTCTCGATTCATCAGAGCTACTCTCAATAACGTTCTATACATACACGAGCTACACGATCTCTTTCCTCGCGCTCACCCCCATAAACTCTCATTACTTTTAAAGTCAAAAGTGCATTTTCTCAGCTCCTTAAACAATCGCCACAAATACATTATATAATTTCTCAGCGCGCGCGAACTCCACCCATAAATACACCGATTGCACAACTATATATAGACAGCGGCAGAAGAAAAAAAAAGACGACGAGAAGTTAGTTCGAATGCTAATTCATAATTGATGAAGCGCTATTTATTATCTTAGCGATGCATATTCTGCAGCCTATGCCTCCTCGCCACAAGGATTCTCCATTTATAAATTTACAGCGGCCTCCAGAACGCTGACCCAGTACTATCCACAACTACCTCCCGGGAAAAAAGGAAAAGCTACACGTGAGTCGCGTATTTATATATATACACATACACATGTGTGTAGGTATACGGCTAATTGTGGCTCGGGGGTAGTCGTTTTTCGGAATCCACGTCAGCGCGCATGCCCGAGTGTAGCAGCGGACATGACGTACAGTCGCTTATAAATATTCGTCCGTGGATACTTTGCTCTCGCTCCAAGGGAAGAGCTGCTGCTGCTGCTGCTGCAACGTTATACATCGTCTCTCGACGAGTGCAGAGAGAGAGAGAGAGAGAGAGAGAGAGAGAGAGAGAGAGAGGAGGAAATGAAGGAGAGTCGATAAACTTTTCAATGTGCATAACGTGCGGGGGGGAGCAGGGGAGGAGAGGGGGTCTTATATGCCGAGCGCGGTAACGAAACGCTTCTCGGAAGACCCCTGGCGACAAAAAACACATTTCTTACGGGCTCCAGCGCTGTTTCGTATTGAATTAAGACTGAAGCTGTAATTTTGTTTAAATGAATTTTTTGCCAACTTCTTCCGCGTTGCGTATACGAGCGGGTCTGGTCGGGTATGGGACACGCGTGTGCGGGACGATTGATTCGGGGAATTATGCGCTTTAATGAAGCGGGTGTGTGCGGTGTTGTTTGGGCGCGATAAGAGGGAGATACAAATTAAAGAGTGTTTATGTATCACTGATAAATCAACTATAATATTATTAATCTATAAAGCGAAACTGGTTTTAAATAAGAAATTTTGCGCCAAAATCACATGGAAACATCGAAGGAGAAATATCGACATCTAACATTATGATCGCCACAGAAAATCCTCATTTTCTCAGGCTCAATTCGTCGGAAAATCAAACAAACAGTTTCACTCTGAAAAGCGATGGCTATCCCGCAACCATGCATCATCCTCGAAGCGCAGGCACTTGATAAGCTCCTCTCTCATCGATCCCCGACTCGCAGTTACGAATAAAAAGGGGTTCTCGATCGTCGCGGTAGCAAGTGGCCGCTGCACCACTATACACAAGAGTAGAGTAGAGAGAGAGAGAGACAGAGGGAGAGAGAGCGAAAAAGAGAGAGAGAGAGAGAGAAGAGAGGAAGGGATAGGCAATAGGCCTTGCTCATGAGAATAAGGTGCATCCATTCCGGACGACTGCACTTCTGCCCTAAAGGCCGATCACGATTTTCGAGTTCCTCGCGCTAGCTGCCTCTATATACCTTTTATATATACATGCCTATGTGTGCGCGCGCCCGCGCGCGGATCGGTAAATCACCAACGATGCAGATCACCCGTTTTTGCCCGCGAGCTGTATAAGACCCTCGCGAGTCTCCTTTTTCTTTCTTTCTCTCTCTCTCTCTCTCCCTCTCTCTCTCTCTCTCTATATCTCTCTCTCTCTCTCGCTCTTCTTGCAACTAGTGCACCTTACGAACGAAAATAGAGGATGAAGAGAGAGAGAGAGAGAGAGAGAGAGAGAGATGGAAGAGGCGAGGGAGGATGTTTTCTTCGCTTTTTCTCATTCATAAGCCTTTACAAATAGCTCGGCCGCTGTATATACACTTTTTGCTCGGGAATTTCTTTTCAGCGACTCTGTTTGCTTATCTCCCAGACCGTGTGTGCAGCTGATGAGACCGATTATACCTCTGCCGCCGATCGCTCTTGTCATTACTCGCGCGTCTTTTTCGAGACATTTAAATTGCTGCAGCGAGTAAAAGAATTTTACTCGATACTTTGCAGAATCGTTCAAAACAGTTTCTTTATATATATATATTTTCTTTAACAAGATGTTTCCGCTAAACTTAAAAAAATATCGAATCTAAGAAAGAATAAGTTTTTGAGCCCATATCCGAAGTTTATGCGTATGCAAATCTGTCTCAAAAATGTCCGTTTTGGCAAGCTCGTCGTCGAGAGAGGGTTATAAAAAACCGTCTACTTACGGAAAATATTTTCCTGCCCCTCATATAAAGGTGGACGCGCAAGCGAGACGAAGGCCCGTGGTTAGGTCGGCTTTAGTGGAAAAGTATAAAAAAGGCAATTAATTTCTTAGCGTCGCGCCGGGTTTTCGTCCCGAGGGGGGAGAGTTTTAAAAGGACGCGAGCGATCGTTAGTCCGCCTCACCCTCCCCCCAACGCTCACTTGGAAATGTTAAAATGCCGCTCGTTGCTCGGGTAATAAGTGCAATTAAGGTCAGGTTGTAAAAGTCCTCCGACTCTCTTTTTTCTCCTTTCTCTCTCTCTCTCTCTGTCTCTCGGCTTTTGCGCTGCTACTCTTGTTTTTCTCGCTCTCTTCCTGCACACCTTCGCGTTGGGCCTCTCCTCTTTACGCCACTCTTAGGGCCCGCAACGACTTTTGGGCTTAATGAAATGCATATATACGCGAGCATGCATCAATAAAATTATTGTTGCTACTTTGAGGATGCGGCGAGTTTGACGATAGTTGGAGAGTCGATGAGAAATGTCGACGATCATCGACGGGTGGATGGTATATTTTCGCGAGCATTTGAAAAATATTTTAGATATAAATCGAAGTATATAACAAGTTTCGAGTCATTTTGTCTAAAAGATTATCTTTTATTATTTTTTATAGGTTAGATAATTCTAGAATTTTGACAGATTATTGTATTTTTGCAATTGTAAATCGAGAAAATTTGTTTTTATATATCAAAACAATAAAAAATATATGAGACTCTGATATAAATGTCACAGTGTCCAAATACGACCCTTTACCGGTAAAAGAATCGTTAATAACTCTTCACAACTTATATTTATTGCAACATTTTAGCTAGTTAATGATAAAATAGTATTTTAATCTAAGACTTTTACAGTTCATTTTCGAAGACCTTACTTCTTCACATACATCTTGAATAGCGAAGTCGCATCTACATAACGATAACACCGAAAAGCTATGCAGATCCTTTGCGCCTCGAAAAGAAATCCCAAGCTCACAGGCAATCTCGTTAAGAAAGACCATAAACACCAGTTAAACGGCTGCGCACGCATCTCGTCGCCGCCTAACACAGTTTAGACAGCCAAACAAAGAAGCTCCACCTCGCGAGAAGCCCACCAAACTGCCAGGATCGCGCGCATAAAAATCACACTCCATCCCTCGACGGATTCCAACGCCAAAGATTCCGCACGACCCAACAAAGGCTGTACGCGCGCCCCCGATAAGCCCAAAACCACCGGGGCGCTGCGGCGTTAAAAAAGTCGAATCGCTGAAAATCAATAAGCATAAAAATTAACACACGCCTCTAACACCTATAATTCCGCCGAAACCATATCGCGCCGGTCGCCGCCGCCGTCGCCGCAGCCGCGGTTAAGGCCGTTAATACCGACATTATATTACCCTCCCGAGAGTGCTGCACACGTTGTTTGTGCGCGACCGCGGCCCGAGTTTATATGGGTGGCACCACACACTGTAATTTGGCAGCAGTATAAATCCGCGCGTGTACGCGTCTGTGTATGTCTGTGTGTGTACTGGTGTGTCTGCGCCATACGCGGCATATTATATACTTGGCGCGGATATTTATGCTCGCAATTTCGCGGGGCGAGCTTTTATATGGGCGCGCATGCAGTTCTCTTTCTCTCTCTCTCGCGCGCGCGCTTCCTGCCAAATTATATACGGCTAAACGGCCTGATTTATGCGATATTTTATAGTAATGTAATAACGACAGCTAAAGGTGTCTGCGCTTGAGCTTCGGACCCGGGATCGTCTCTTTGGGGGTTGCCGAGCTGCTGCTGCTGTCTGCGCTGAGGATTTTTTTTTGACCGAGCTGCAGAGTTCCGAAAGTTTTGTGTACGAGCGATGTTGGACGGTTGTGGTTTGGCGTTGAAACGTTTCGGATGATTGTGGGTTGGATTTATCGTGTTATGGTAGTGATTGATTGTACGGTTGAAGCTTTATTTGATCTAATTAAGGGGGAGATTTATGAGCTAAGCTGGCAGGGGCTCTTAATTGCGCTTGTAGCCGCGCGATATAGGTTGTTGTTTTTTTTTTGGGAAATTATTGAAATCGAAATTGCGACATGAAAGTAAAGCATGTTGGGCGATGAAAGAAATTTCGCGGAGATTATCGTTGTGTAGTTTGTCGTGTAAGCTCGGTACTACACGTAGGAATTAAAATTCATTCGGCAAATTCCGATCCTGTACCTCTTTGTATACGAATTTAAATACATTTTGCGTGATATGGGTACAATGGTAAGTGCGATTTCGTGTTGACTCGCGGCACTCTCTTTTTAAATATATTGTATAATTAAGAAGAAGTGCTGTTTGCTCGGATTTACTTAAAAACTCTTACGAAACGTGATTTACTTTTTTTTTTCCAAAAAATGAATAAACATTCGTAAGGTGTTGCGCCATTGTGAATTTTTCAAAAAAAAAAAAAAAAAAAATCAAGAAAATTTGGACAAGCTGTATAGAAAATGAGCCCTCCACGCGCCACTTTGGTCAATTGGAAAATTTCATTTTTGCGAGAAAGAAAAGTGGCCCATAAAACACAGGCGAAAAAATATCATCCACTTAATGGGTCTCATTATAGACAAAAATTTGCACGTGTCCACATAACTTATGCACTGTCCATACATTGCGTTGAAAAAGGTGAAAGCTGGAGAGACAGAGTAAACGCCCGCGTCTACCCTAATAAAGCAGACTAATTTTCTTTAGAAAACTCCAATTAACAACGCTAAACTGATGTGTGCAGCTCTAAAAGTACCTTATACACTTAAGAACCTACTTCGGTACTTTCCAAAACATAAAAAAAAAAAACAATCGAGTAAAGGGACACGAATCAGACAAAATTCACCTCTCGCCGCAAGCATATTTAATATTCCATTTTGTCGAGGAATGGTCATACGCATAGTCACTCTCTCTCTCTTCCACTTGGCTGCTCGCTCACGAGAGAGAGAAAGGGACACCCGTAGAGAGTTACAGGCCATCCACGTCATGCTCGAATATTTTGGCAAATTTATGCCTAATAAAAATTAACCAGACCCTCTCTCTCTCTCTCTCTCTACTGCGGTTGCGTACACGCGCGCGACGTTTAACGACAAGTCTCTGGGGCGAGTGAGAGAGCGAATGTAGTTCCAGTCTCCGTGGTGCATGGCTCTTTTCCGTTCCTCGCCTTCATAACGCACGAGCACGCGAAAGCGCGGTGATTTATCGGCCGATTTCGTTTTTGCCTTCTTATCCGTGTGCATACGTGTATATATATACGCGGACTCTCCACGCGGGGCAGACTTTTTGCCGCGGCGTTCCTTGAGCGCTCTAAGCTTCGATCTTATTTCGAGAGAGAGAGAGAGAGAGAGAGAGAGAGGCAAGCGAGAGGGAAAATAATGTCGCTGCTGCTGTAAATCAATCAGACGTCTGAGGGCAGATTAGGACGGGCCGCGAGCCTCATTGTCCCCCTTAAAGCGCGAAGATGCGTGGCATACGTGTACCGACACTTGTGCTCCACTCGCTCTCGACTCTTCTCCGCCTCGTATATATTCGATTAGTGCATTTCTTTTCACGAGTGTGCACCACCGGAGCTTTTCTTACTTTATTATTTTTTTTTTCGCTCTACGAATTGCAGTGAAAGGACTTCGATACTTTTCGGAGACCGTTCTGCTCGTTTTATTTTTTGCTTTTAAGAGTTCGACTGGCTTTCATACACGATGATTTACAATAAAACTAAACTTGTATTTTTTTTTTGGATTCGTGCAATAGTTTTTTATTTTTATGTTTGAGTACTTTGAACACTTGGAGAACGCGTTACTAGCTAAAAGTCAAAAAATCTATATGCCAGACATCCATTTCCTATAAAAAGAAAGTCACTGACCGCAAGCAGATCGAATTTTTTCGGAAGAAACCGCGCGGTTATTCCTTCAAACACATTATTTTTCTTTGCAGTAAATAGCTATCCTTTAAATGCAATCGAAAAATTTGCTTAATTCTAGAATCTGCTTGCATCAAATATCTTGTTCTCTGTGTGAATGAAAAAAAGGAACTGGGATTGTTGATTCTGTGAGTACAAAATTACAATGGACCAGTGTTGCAGGTTAACAAAGTAATCATCGTAAAACTAATAAAATTTAATCCTGGTCGCAACGATGACTTTTTATTACTCGATTCAGTCTCTCAGCGATCTTCCATCAATTTAATCATATATATATATACATATTAAATGTGATTAAATTGATATATATGTATGCCAGTGTAAATAAGCGATTGAAGATGGAATATGTTAGTACCCAATTTACATTGCATACTCCGGCGATACATTTGTCTACTTATGACAGGTCTTATGATAAAAAATACCACCGCGCTTCAGTCACCGCAGTTTCCAAGAAACAAAAAGATCACGATGTTCTATTCTTGCAGAATTATATGAGATATATAGAAAGAATTCCCAGTCGCAGTAGAACAAACTCAAGCCAACAACGCTTATCTCCAACAAGAGAATTATACAATTAAATGTTTATACACGCAGCTCGAACACAATAGAAAATCGAGTATCGTCAATATACGTTGCCACAACGACGCGCGCTCGGTTCACATACGCACGTACACCACTCACACACAAACATCATTTTTGTTCAACGATATTTCAAGTGCACGCACCCGCAGTTATCACACAGGCAATACATATATATATATATACCCCGCACCAAACATGAACGAGTCCCGAGTGTTTGTTCCGTTTTTACCTCGGCCCAATACACGCAGAGAGAGACACACACAAGGGGGTAAAAAAATCGCTCGTGGACGACGACGCGACCACAGAAAGTTCGCCACCTGCTGCGACCGCGGGAATGCGCGCTGCTATTCGTGGTGGTCGCCACTCTATCTCTCTCCCTCTCTCTTTCTCTCTCTCTCTCTCTCTCTCTCTCTCTCTCTCACTTAGTCGCTCGCTCGTGCAAACAATGATGTACGCCTTTCGCGTCGAATGTACATTACGAGTGCGAGAGAGAGAGAGAGAGGGACACACAGTCAGAGAGAAAAAAATCGATTTCCGCGTCACCTGCAAACTTTCCCTGCAGCGGACAAAAAGCGTCACTAAGTTCCCATGCTGTGTGTGTATGTGTGTGTCGGTATTTGTCAGTAGAGCTAAGTCCCGACGACCGACGCCGCCGCCGCGCGCGGGTAATTCCTAATCGCGACTGCCCGAGTGTGTATACTGTGCCATTATGTGCGAGACTCTGGGCCTCACGCTCTCTCGCCAGTTAATGACACACGGATATATATATATATATATATATACACGTGTTTGCATGTGAGTCGCGGCGACGGCATAGGTTGTGCGATATACCTACATACGCTTTCCTTTCCGTGACTTCTATCTCGAGCTCTGTGCGCAGGGTGGACTGAATAATCGCGCTTTTTAGATTGCACCTTGCGCGATATGTACGCTCGCGTGGATCGTTGATGTACGGGCTGATTTAGGCTCGCGCGCTTTGTACGAGCAATTCGGTGCAGAGCAATCGATAATGCTGTAGTTCGTTGGTGGGAATGTTTGCATTGACTCTTTTTTTTCCTAGTCATCGATGTTTATCGCATTGGAAAATATTTTATTTTTTTCAATTAACAGAATTTTATAAAAACTGTCAAAATTTATCGTGGAGAATCACGAGCTTGCGCAAACAAAGCAAACGTTCCTCTCTCGTCTGAAAAAGACGAATTCCCGCCAAAAATTCCCTCGTCGCAACGCGAGCAGTGCGCGTAATTTATTATGCTAATTGGCGGCCACGTCAAACACAAATTTATGCTAAGAGGCAGCGATGCCTATCTGGTCGAGATGCTGCGCTCGCTGACAGCTCCTACTATCTAGAGAGAGAGGGGAAGAGAGTCAAGAGAGAGAGAGAGAGAGAGAGAGAGAGAGAGAGAGAGAGAGAGAGAGCGCAACAGCTGAGCGCTCGCATATAGTGCAGGGAGGCACTAGCGCGATAATGCCGATAGCGATCTTTGATGTATCATCCTCTTAACTCTTTCCTCTACACCTTATCTCGCCACTCGGATCCACCTTCCATCTCCTCCTCCTCCTCCTATGCGATGCACATGGATTCATTCCGGGTCAACGCTTCGGCTCTGATTCTTGTGCCGCTTTTTTTCGCGTGGCGGCTGTACTGCAGGTTTATTGCTGGACGTGCAGTTTGTGGGTGGAAAAACTGGGAGGAACTACGTTTTATTCAGCTTGTCGGGGCTGTTTTTTCATTGATGTGGAGCAGAGATTAATTCTGTTAGTTTTAAGTCATTTAGTTTTTCATTTACGAATAAATCGGTAATTGAAGTTTTTATACGCTAAATAAAGTATTGTTACAAGAGATTATACAATTTGGTAGATACTTTAGTTGACTTAAAAATATGTTTGAATTAACTTCTCTCAAGTAACTTTAGTTTTGTTGGAATTCCAATTTCGTAAAAATTAATTAAAGATTTTTATTTGCATATTTTCATTATGATAATTTATTGCGAATTAAACGTATAATCACATTATGTATTATAACACGGTGTGTACAGGAACGAGATAAAGTAATCGCAAGTGTTCCTAACAAAAAATAAATTAATGGTTAATAAATTAGTCTAGAATTCATTCGCCACGTAATATTATCTTGTTCGAATTAAAAGGAAAATCTATATGATTGGTAATAACTAGAATTTCTTGGATAAATGTTCCAAGTATATAAAGCATCCTAGCCGTAGATAAGTGCGCAGCAAGCCTCTCTAAATTTCGGAAAAGTTCACACGGGCATGTGCAGGTCGAGCGTAGCTATATACGTCCACCAGTGCGCGCAACGTATGAGCTTCGTCGACTCTACAGCAGCGTTTTGCGCGCAGGTATCCCAAGGCATATACCGTGGAAAAAGCAAGGATATCGCACGTACGGGCCCAGATGTGTGCACGTTCTCTCCCATTGTTAATTGTCGACCATTCGACAACCGCTTATATATACCTCCAGCGGAAGGGAAGATCTGCCGAACACGTTGATAACACGTGTTAGCAAAGATTTTCTTCACCTTCACTCTCGGTTTCTCTCTCCTCTCTCTCGGGTCTCTCGCGCAAGCGCGTCTGTCATCACGTGCTTGGAATTCTTGCTCGCTTATTCCTTTACTTTTTTTTCTTGCTTCTCTCCCTCTCTCTCCCTCTCCAGTGACAGGTGATTTACACGTCGAGATTTACAGCGGTACCGCGCTCTTGCCCTCGTCTCTGTGTATATATACGTGCGAGTGCGATATTTTCGACAAAAAATCTATACCGCCGACGAAGACGGCCTTCTTCTAGGGAAGCTACACATGCGTCGGAACACTTCCTTTTCAGATTTGCTGTATATATAAGAGCGGGACGAAAGAGCTTAGAAAGGATTCGGCGTGTGTGGCTTGGAGCTTCGTCTTTCGCTCCGTCTCCCTGTGGATTCCACACGGTGCATAATGGAACTGTCTTTTCTTCAGAGTATTCGAAAGCTCGTTGATGTTTTACAGCGACTTTAAAAACAAATGCCACGAAAGAACTTTGTTACATGGTTGAAATGATGCTCTGAAACGAAAGTCTATCCTAAAGCTAAAGTTCTGGAAATATGACTCGGAGACGAACAGGTGTAGCAGGTATAAGCCTGTGGATTAATTATTTAGGCATAAATTAATAATAATGTGGTCTTGAGACGGTACCGTAGGGATCAAAACGGCATTAGAGAGGCTTTTAATGCGATGACCTGCTACGGGACAAGTGTCGATTTTGCATCCAAACGGACGCCACGCCTAGATATTAACTTGGAGAATTCCTGTACCAGTCATTGTACAGCACAGCTTCTATCCCTAGTATTAAAGCTTTGCGATTTCATTGTACGAGTGCGGTACAAATAAATCCAACATCTAGCAAGTCTATCTCTAGAACGGATTGTCGAAAATTATTCGAATGTTGTATTTTTTTTATAACACAGAGGATAAAGAGTACGCAGCGGTGCAGAAGCGACCGATAAGATTTAGCAAGGCAAATGAATCGACGGAAAAAAAATAACCATAACACGCACGATTTAAATAATACGTCTGCCGACACGAATGTATTGGATGCACATCACGTGCACATAAAATGACACCGTATATAAAAACAGAAAAATCATGTCGTCGTAGTGTTACATCACATAACTCGAATGAATTGTTCGCTCCGGCAGCGGTTGAATTGTAATCGACGTTAAGAAAAAAAAAATCTGCCGCGTGCGTACGTTTGAGTATATATATATATATATAATATGCGTGGGTGAGGCGTCAACATCTCTACTTTCTCTCGTTTCCAGAAATTCGATACGCGCAGAGGATTTTCGCGCGGCCACGACGACGACATCGCGCGCGAGCGCTTGCGACTGAAATCGATACGTTTCCTGAGCGCAAGCGATAATTTTTGCGAGCTGCTTTTATAGAGAATAGATTGCGTGTCGCCGAGGTTCCCTTGTCGTTGTGTGTCTGTCTGTTTTTCTTGTGCTGCGATGGCGATTTATGATGGTTTTGAGGTGTTGCGAGCTGTAATGGCGAAGCTTTGTTTAGGTAGATATGCGCATTCGTTGTTGGTCAAGTGCGAAAAATTGGATGGGAATTCTTTAGGTTGGGGTGAATAAAAAGTTTTTATCTGAACTTTTACGCATACTCACCTTTGGCACATTTTGCCGCTTCTACAATAATTGACTCAAATTCTACGTTACATTGTAGACCAGTAAACATAAATTATGTCTCAACCCTTATCAATAACCTATAACCAGCACACATAACAAAAGCATTTTTTCAATTCCAACAAAACTCTATAAATCACTCTCTTATCCGTACACCCAACAAACTCTTCGAAAGCCAGCAAATAATCGAACATTCTCAAAGCTCCAAAATTACCGCGTACCTCGAAAAAAAAAGCATATCTCCATAATTACCCAAACGCGAACTTATACTCAACCTTCTTACAATCACATCCACAATTCGCAAATCAAGATTTACGGCACTTTAATTTTGTCGCCCAACCAAGTCTGCTTACGTAGGTACGTATATACAAGGACTAAGTAATTCTTTCCTCAATATATCACAGCTGCGAGTTGGCGATAAATTTTTTCGCATTTCGTGCAATCGACAGACGGTATAAAGGAGGAGGAGGGAAGGGAAGAATAAGCGCCGAAGCTCGAAACACATGTTATGGTTGTCGTAGGCTGCAGCGGGGACGAGCGTTACGAGACGCGTTCCGATCGCATATAATGGCATATAATTTGACGCGACTGCTTTCTTCGCTTTGCGAGGCGACAACGCGGTGTTTAAGGGCAATTTAGCATCGGCAATTGGACTCTAAATTCAAAGGAGGAACACTAAAATTAATGTCGTTCAGAAAAAAGTGAAATAGTCTTTAATACAAATTAATAGTTACATTTTATACAGAATATATTTATTTTATTGAGAGGAAATTGAGTTTCGACTTAAAGCCAAGTTGTGATTTGCACTTTTGTATTTTCACTTTCAAAGTGTCTGCAGATAACTTGTTCAGAATGAGCAAAATGAATTCTAAAATATTAATATAGTGTCTCTGCTAGAATCGTACTTTAAATTTGTCTTATCTCATCGTTTAACTAAAACTTATATTAACTGTATAGAATCAAAATTCAACATTGTGGTGCAATTTGTAATTCTTTTTATCACCCACTAAAAATGTCGATCTTGTAAATTATAAATTCAGCAAAAATACTACTTAGCTCATCGACCATAAACCTGCAAATAACATTCCTCGATAAAATAAAAAACCTAACAAGACGCAACACTGTCGCGCCGAATATTTAAATGACAAAAGAATTTCCAGTCGATTTCCGACACCTCCACGCGAGAGAATGTTAGCCCATCAATTCCCCTAAGAAATAACCTCTAAGCAGAGAAAGAGAGAGAGACTAGAAGGGCGCACGGCGAGAGAGAGAGAGAGAGAGAGAGAGAGAGAGAGAACACACAGGACTAAAAAGCACAGAAGAAATTCTCGTCTTGTAAAACGCGCTCGGAAGGTTTTATCGCGTTTGGGGCCGTAAAACGCGCCCAAAGAGTCTCCCTCTTTATCGACACCTACACACACACACGCGCGCGCACACACACACACACACAGCAACACAGCAATACTGTAGGCACAGACTCTGCGGGTAGATACTCGCATCCAATATTATTCAAATATCTTAATAGCCCCGGCCTCGCCTCCTAATGTCCATTGTTGCCGCCGCTTATACGCGCAACGCCCGATCGTAAGTACGTCTTTCTACGCGTGGCAGTGCGAATAATCTTGCCGAGTCTATGGGGCGCGTGCGGGACGCATTTGTGTATATATACACCAGAGAGAGGATGAGCGTGTGGGGTCCGATCGTGTTTTCTCTCCATATTGCCGAAGCGGACGCGGCCGACTGTGTTTGGCGTAATTAGATGCGGGCGAGGAAATATAGTTTGTCGCTGCAGTCGCAGGAATTAATAATGCGCGGCAATAGAGAGGGAATGTGGCATAGTAGTTTTAGGCCGATTGGATTTTTTCGCCTTTATACCGTTATTTCGTTATTTAGGTGGAAAAAAGTCGGTATGCCCTGAATCCGGTTTGCTTACTGGAATGCATAGGAGAAATAAATACTTTAGTTAATAATGAAAACAAGTTCGTTTCCATTCACAAAATCTATATGCATAAATTTCTATGCGGAATTATATTTTCGCATGCCGATTTATCGTATATCGTATCGATGCTTTTAATCGCGTCGAATTTGTCACCCCGCGCTGCAAAGGCCAAATCTCATTTACACGAGCTCGCGAATGAATAATTCATCGCATACGAGAATATTGGCAATAATAAAACCTTTATCGCCATACATTTGATACACAAAAGCCATGCAAATTCTGCGCAGAGTTTCAACCTGCTTGAAACTCTCTCTCTCTCTCTCTCTCTCTCTCTCTCTCTCTCTCTCTCTCTCTCTCTCTCTCTCGCTCTCTCTCGCTCTCTCTTTAATTCAATATCTTTATGTTGAAAAAACAATAATGTCATGCGCTTGTTAAGGAGAGCGATAAAAAGCAGCGGCGCTCGGCAAATCTGCGATGGGATGATCTCATGCATACGCGACGACGATGACGACTCTGTGCAGTATTGCGCGTTAAAAATCGCGCCTGCGTGCGCATTCCGCGAAAAACGGCTACGAGAGCGTGTATAGTCTGACGGTATAACGCGATTGGTCGTGAGTCGGGTAGCGAACGTGCGTAACGTAAAGCTGAAGATTATTGTGCTTGAAACATTGTGTTGGTTAAATTTTTTCTTATTTTTATATTCCCATTTTGTATCGGATGTAATAGAAAATTTGTAGTTTAGTTTCGTTAGTGAGTTGAATCAGCTAACGTATTTATTACACATATTTTACAAATTAATTTTTCAAGTAATAATATTTGTTTTTTAATTTATATTAGCAACATGTATTTTAAGTCTTCGCATCGGTAAGAGTGCACGTTACAAAATGTCAAATTTTGAAAATTGGCTTTCTATACAGTAAATAAATTCATAAAAATTTATTTCTGCCATATTAATTTCAAAATTCTGTTTAGAACATTGAGTGATCAGTTTATTTTTAGAAGTGACGTTATTGAAAGTGAAAAAAAAGTTAAGTTACCATAAGCCACTGCCTTTAAAAACTTATTGCGATGAAGTAATTTATAAAACCATATTCCTTACAACGCTTCGAAATAATACAACAAATAAATTTTTCAAGGCATTTCCATCTCCAAATCTCCGCCGAAAACGCACGAGCCTTAGCCCGAAAAATCCCCACGAGCAAATATTGAAGCCAATCGATTCCCAAACTTCCAGTATAGTACATGCCGTCACCCGCAAAGGCCCATCAACACTCCTCTAAAACTTATCACAAAAGCAACAGAGGCAGAGAGAGAGAGAGAGAGAGAGAGAGAGAGAGAGAGAGAGAGAGAGAAACACACGCAGGAAGAGAGAAAGTGACCATAAGCGTCTCTCCCCGACAACTCAGCAACAATAACACCAACAACAGCAACATACATGTGCGTACCAGCAGAGAGAGGCCCATCAGCAGAACAGCGGTCGTATATACTCATTAATGCAGGTGCAGGCACTACGCTCGAGCTCTCCTGCATGCGCTTGCCGCACATGTGTCGCGCAGGTTACGCGCGCAGGTATATGTATACGCACGAGCGCGAAACATGTGACGAGCAGACGCCGCCCGCGATATATCCACGCGCGCGCTCCTTTTTCCCATCCTCCTAATAGGATTGCGTTCTTGCGAGCACGTATATCCATACATATATATGCGTGTGGTGTCTCGATTCCGAAGGTGGCGAAAACACATGTTGAACACTCGTGTCTTGGTGCGCAGAGAGGCTGTCATAAAAGATCCGAAAATCTTTTACGACCGGTCTGTTTAGGCTTAGGAGACTGGATTTTCGCGCGCTCGTTTTTTTTGACAGGGCAGATATTTCTTCCTTTTAGATGCGCCCTCAAAGGAATAGCGAGTCGAGAGACGACGACTCGAGCGATACGCTGATCGGAAATTTACGTATAATGGATTGGAACGCGTTGGTATGGCTCAACGGTGATGCGCAGGAATTCCGACTCGCCCCGTCAACATATCTTTGAATATATATCCAAGCACTAAATTAGACGAAACAGTTTATGTCAAAGTAAGGGTGAACTCGATGCTACAATCCATATCGACCCGCGAAAGCCAACATTTACCTCCGCAAAGTCTCGCATCGGCACTTTTACAAACTGTACGCTCGGCGCTAGAGAGGAGACGCACTTTCTACAAGCCTAGTACAAGAGACTCTCTCGGCGCTTATCCTCCGATAATTAACGTCTCGTCCCGCTCTCTTATCCAACGTGACCCTCTCGCGCGCTCAGTGCAGAGTGTGTCCTCGTATATAGCGTCTGCGGCGGCGGCGGCGGGTTGACCGAGCGCGAGGACTTCGCTGAGGGCCGATTCGTCTTCGTCTCCTCTCCGCGCGATACCCCAGCGTATCCTCCTCTCACCGTCGGCGCGTCTCTCTCTCTCTCTCTTTCTCTCTCTCTCGCGCGCGCGCATTCATGCATCATCAATTTATGCAGAACAATTCAACGACAACGGGGAGAGCTGTATATATATACGCATATATATGTATATATACAAGCCGGGGAGCGAGAACTTCGACGAGGAGGAGGTTCAAAGACCCTCGCGGCTACGTGTGCGTATGTGTATGTATGTGTGTGTGTGGAACGTAAGAGGACAGGATCGTCCCCTCGCGCAGGTCCGAGCTGTTTTCTTTTCTTCATTTCATTCTGTCTTTGGTTTCTTTCGTTCTTGCGCCTCTCGGCTCGCTGCTTTTCTCTCTTTCTCTCTCCCTCTCTCTCTGTCTCTCTTTCATTCTCATTTGTGTTTTGGCCAGCAATTAGCATACGATTGACCCCGCGCAGGTCGCGGAGGAGCAGCGAATCGCAGAGAGGTAGAGAGTCGCTCAAGTCGATTAAATTAAATTGTCCCTCCGCACTTTCAGATCCTTTTCTCTGCTGCGTCTTCTTCTGCTTCTTCTTCTGAGTGCGTTCATATGGGCGCTAAGACTTTGGCAGAGTCTTTACTATTTTTTTGTAAATGCTTTATACCGTGACTCTCGATAATGCAGGTTCACTCAATTTCATTTTATCTTATCATCATCGAGGTAATATTGTTTCTTAACGTATATACTTTGTACTTTATTGTCTGATTAAAGTTAAAGATTTATGTTTAATGAAAACTGATGCTTGATTGCAAGTTTGTTTTTCACGTGATGATATTGAGAGTCGAAATTGAAACTGAATTGTAAATAAAATTCGCATGAAATGAAATTTATTGAAAATTCCATTAAAATTGAAAAAAAAAAATGCTAATAGCAATGCCTTTGACATTTTTGAGGAAGAGAATAAAATATTGGAAAACATTAACTCTGCAATGATGTAAAGATATTTTGAGATACGCATGACTAAATGCACAATAACTTTTTTCTCTAAGTAACAATGTTATAAAATTAAATGAATTAAATGAAACCTTTTAGTAATCGAAATCGCAGAGAAATAATATTACAGAAAACAATCTCGTTGTATCATCGAGAAATTTGATAGCGTTAATGCGAGGTATATAAATCAACACTGGACACAGTGCGCCAACTTCCATGAATCTTTTTACCCCGTCGAAATTGAATAACCAAAGCGAGAAAGTCAAGAAGCTATATTCGCAACACACATCTGACGAGCATATCACCCATCCGTTTCAACTTACGGAAAGCAAAACTCGCCGATACTCATCAAAACACTGTATCGGGGTCCTCGAACTCAAGGGCCGCGTTATTACAGCGATACACGCCAGGTTGTATAAGCGCGTAATTCCTTTTTTTCGCTGTCTCCCACGAAAAAAGAAAAAAAAAGCGAAAAAACCGTTTGATGCGCCTTCTGCGGCGAGTGCTTGCCCGCGCGTGTATAGTAAGAAGAAGCGTCGGTGCACCGCACGTAACGGGCTCGTAAAGCACGCTGAATGATGAATAATGAAGTATTAAAGAGACATGAGAAACGATGCGTGCGGACGGAGGCGCTGAAAAATCGTGGCTTTAGAAGTCATTTTCGCACCGCGGGTGATATTAGTGCCGCGCGCGCGCAAATTGCTATGGCTGCAGACGTCGCTCTACGATTTAATTGTTGCAAAAATGCGCTTCTGCTATTATCGTTCTGTCTGAATCTCGTATATTTTTTTTTGTTTTTCTTTTAGTTCTTTTTCTCGTTGGTCACTTGAATTGTTAAGCTGTTACTTTAGATTGGATTTTTTGTGATGAGGGCGCTGCTGCTACTTATAATGTCCGACCTGTGCGTTTGTAAAGTAGTTATAAAGAACTTCGTGAAATGACAACACGATAAGTTTTTAAATTTCTTTTCGTGTGACATTTTTAAAACTACGAAATTTATAAGAAATTTTTTAATTTCATGTAAAATTTAAAGTCGTTGATAATTTAGTTCAACATGTAATTCATACTTTTCATTTATCCAAGAGACGAGCATAAAACATAACGAAAGGATCTTAACACACAGCTCGATTACGAATCGTCCTTTCCAGCCGGTGTACACGCACACTTACGCACGATAAGTTTGGCAGCGATCCGCGCCACCAAAGCCGATTTGTGATTTCTTTTTCGTGTATACTCCTTTGAAATAAGCTAAATTTACGGTCTACTAAAGTTCATTAGTAACGTCAGGTTGCACCGGCTGCTCTGCTCCGCCTATGACGTCACACGCGGCTTTATAGCCCGCGCCTACATAATTTCCACGGCCGAGCTGGAGGATATCGCGGTAATTAAAGGGGCCTTTTTTACAAAATGGAGCGTATCGCGTTATTATCTGTTAGAATATAGGCCGTTAAAGCCGCAGAAAATCAATACGTGTACTCATTCTCATATATGTATATGCGTGCGCAGACTCTCTCGGCACTTTTTGAGGGTTTAATGTCAAAGATAATAATGGCTCGTAAGGATTCCTGCGCGATTCTCCGTGCGACCTTCCTCTTTAAGAGCCCTATTACGCACTTTGCGGAATCTCTCGCAAACATTTTTCAACTTTGTGCAAAAATTTATGGATAAACAAGGGATATTAAGAATTTATTAACCTCTAAATCCTCAAGCGAGTAATTAAACTTTATAAAGTGGTCAAGCTGCGCAGCGGCGCCAAGTATAAAGATTAAGAATGAGGAATGTCGCGCGCGAGATATCCGACGCGTTCAATCTAAATAAGCGGCCGCTGCACGCACATAATATATATTTTTCTTAAAAAGTATCCCGCAAACATATATAGTAAAACGAGCCTCGGGGGCAAGAATCCCGAGTATCGGCCAATAAAAAGGGCTGTATAGGACGGGATTGCTCGGCACGTGTTGGCCATCGGTCGTCTCTCTCTCTCTCTCTCTCTCTCTCTCTCTCTCTCTCTCTCTCTCTCTCTCTGTCTTTATACACGAGAGCACGAACATGAAGAACAACAGCGGCACCAGCACGTCTCCTTAATCCAGTGTACGTGCGAAGTACCGTTTATAGACCTGCGCTCGTAATTTTCACAGTAATATGGGGGGGTATTTCCCCGCGATTATAGCTGGTGGCCGCTTTTCCCACACCAGCCGATAACTTGGCCACCAGCCGAAAACCTGCACGGCCGAGACACTCCGTTCAATACGCCACCAGCCACACCATGACTATATATATATATATAGTCATGGTGTGTATATATATATATATACCGACTCCTCCTACCATCTCTCCGCCGCTACGTGTCTTATGAGACGCTGTCCTTTCCTATGCTGCAGTCTCTCGCTTATAGTTACAATAGAGGGGGCTCGAGGAGGGTAGTGTATATGCTCATTGCGGGCTTTTCCAGCAAGGCCTGTCGTTGCTGCTGGTCTCCACGTTTCGACTGGGCAGCTTTTTTCACGAGAGAGAGAGAGAGAGAGAGAGAGAGGGAGAGAGAGAGAGGTCTGTGTATAGGCGCTCCATGTAGGATTATAGTCCGAGGAAAACGAGGGTATATACCGTACCGGTGCGGACCACCCGCTACTTGCAGGTCCTCGAAAACCAGCATGGCGACAAGTGTTTCGCTCGTGTGCGGGGGTGGGCCTCGGCGTCGTCTCGGCTGGTATTTCTTGGATCCTTCACTTTTTGGGAAAATACTAGGGATGCCGATTTCTGGAAAGTATTTGTTGGGGGTAGATAATGCGACTGGGAACGCTTGCTTCGGTTCTCTGAATGTCTATGTGCCTGTGTGTGTATGTGTTGAAGCTTTTATCGAATTAACGAGCTGTATTGAGTGGATTTGCGTAATTGGCACGAGTTCACTCGAATTGAATTTGAAAAGAATTCATTACACGAATATAGAATTATTTGAGATTGTGGAATTTTGGTTAATAATTAATCTTATCTTTTTTTAATAAATTTTCTTTCATGTTTGGTAAAAGAATAAAATAAGTATAAATTAAGAAGATTAAAATTAAATCGTAAAATAGATAAAGTACAACTAATTTTAAATTACAATAATCGTACTAGCAAATGTTCGTACCCGTTACGCATGTACAGTATATTTCATTTTTGCACTTTACTATTCAATCATTCACTTTGATGTTTGTGTGGTTTAATAAACTTCGCGTCATTTACTCTTTCAAATAAAATATAAACATTTTTATCGATGGATTTATTTTTGAAAAACCTAGTATTTATGTGGCTAATTAAAAGTGCTCGTATTATAGCTATGTATGATCTTATATATGTGCAAACTTAATCATATGCGCACTGATTATGAATGATGGCTTCATATATAAGTGTGCATTATTTGCAATCATACACGGAGCTATAGTTTTCAACTGCTCATGCAACAAGTTTTACGATATTGTGTTTGGATTATATGACTACATACAGTACAGTTTTATAGCAATATGCAGAAACAGTAATTATAAGTGTGAGCCGTAACTATAAAACAAAGGGCAGGTATTATACAATAATTGTATTTTTTTTTTATTTTTTTAGATTGTTTTATTTACGTTTCATTACGCATTTCTGCTCATATAGAGTTTTTCTGTTATAAATATTATATTTGTTTAATAATCTTAAATAATTAATTTTATTCGATTGAATATGTCCACGCATTTTGAGTAAAATGAAAACAAAAATACAAAGTGCGCAGAAATCGGGGCATTTCACTTTACACAGACGCTATATATTGCAACAAATCAGCACAATAAGAACTGGTGCTTCGCACCTGTACAACCCTCATGATGGTTTTGCAGAACTACCTAACCGCCCCTCGAAATAAGTCATAAAATTTATCGGGATTTGTAAAACGACTATAAGCGTCAAGACAATAGGACCAATTAAAGGACCAGCTGGTCAAAACAATCGGGTTTATTGCTTAAGCGACCGGTGGTATATACGGTACACCCGTCCACTCTCAGGTGGGAGGTATATACAGAGAGTGCAACTGCACCTGGGAAAACGAAGATCCCGAAAATTCCTCGACTAGGTACACTATACCTTGTACTTGTCCCTGTGAGAGTTTATACACCAGCGGGGATCGTGAGGTCGTAAACGCTCATCGGTTAGAATTTCAATGTGCGCGCGCTTTCGTTAATCGATTAACAACTTCATAAATGACAAAATCGTCCGAGACGCCACGACCGTCACGTTTAAGTGAAATTCTAGTGCTTGGCTTGGGTCACGTTCCGCGCCGTGTGCAGCATTAATCCATTGTGCTTTCTTATACGGGGGAGCTGCGGACGATAGACTCGATGTGGCTACGATAAACTTTTTTTCTCTCTCTCTCTTTTTCTCTTTGCTTTCTTTCTCTCGATGTGGAATTATTAAAGCGCACGGGTGAGTCAATGTATACTTTTCGCGATCGTTAAGAGTACCTCGAATCGGTTTCGAGTGGAAGCTGCTGCAATGTTGAATATACGAGGTGCGAGGACACGTTTGTCTCGAGAAATATGATATTGAAAAGTACAATCGTTGATGGTTCGTGATAGTAATATCTATTTCATGATAATTGCAGTAATTAATTGCGACAAGAAAAAAATTGATGAAAAAACTTTAATTTAATTGTTTATTTAAAGGCCTCTGTTGTTAGCAGATACTGTTTATGTAAGATTTAATATTTTCAGTTATTTTAAAGTGTTAATAATATTCGATCCAAACAGCCAATCAATAAATAAAATTAAGTTCAAATTACATTTTTTTAAATTTGAATGAATTAGAATTATTAATTTATTTATTTAAAAAATTATACATATCAATTTTTTTTATTATTGTCTTATTATTTCAGATTATGAAATTATTGTATACAAAGTTCAATATGTAATTTAAATGTACAGCATAAAATAAAATAGCTGTATTCGTCTGGGTAAATCGGTAAATCTAATTTTGTTATCAGCATCCATTTCCTAATAAAATCCGAATACTCGTCTCGACGTTCATCGTTCCCAACATCCCCGGCAAATTAGAATAGGCACAGGCAGGCAATAACGCGCGGCATATACGACCGTGGCCTCGTAAGCACATGCGCGACACACGTTGGACTCATCTAGCAAATCGGAAAAATCCAATTCCGTGAGCTTGCATGCCAAATAGCCCATCATCCCAGTGTATATACCAGCGGCGGCATTCCACTCGCTTATATTCCCACAAGTGAAAGCTTATAGCGAACTACCAGCAGAAGTAGCAGCGGTGCGATCCATATGCGCTACACTCGATGGCCTCATATACTCGTACACGTGAAATCACGGCTGGTATAGCACGTGCTTAACTCTGACCCTGTGCATACCTATACAGTGTATATAGAGTCTTGGGAATACTCTCTGGTGGCGGTATATAGTATGGGATTATTACCGGTCACCGACATATGGTGACAAGCTGCGTTAGGTGTTCTGTAGCAGGTGAGTCCGAGCTGGGAATGTTTACTGGTACTTTTACGAGCGAGCCCCATTGCCTTCTTCCGCCTATTGGCCTGTAGTGTTTCTGTTGTCTATATTGGCCATATTGCCAGGCACTGAGGAAGTCCCTTTCCGGAGCTTTCCAAGTTTCCTCCTACTTCTTTCTAGTCTCGTACCCCCCGTCAAGCTGATATTATTATATGAAGGTAGGGTGCAGTCCTCGCTTGCTTGTACGGACACTTTTTTAGCTTTCAGGGAAGCGTTGTTCACATGTCTGCTTTTTAACCCTTAATTATAGTTAGATGCGAGCTAGAGATTGGGTGTAGCTTTGAGTATTGAATCAACAAGTTTGATTATTAGATGACAATTTAGATAAAAGTGGTATTAGCAAGGTTTACTGTTGCTCGAAGCTATTTTAAAGGTGTGCTGTACTCTTTCAAAAATATTTTTAGTTATAAATTCTCACGATGATAAATAGATTTGGCATGCGATTCTTTGTAATAGGATAAAATAGTCGACTGATGACACCAATCTGAATTCTATCACTTCAATTTATTTTATTTAAACTTTCACATAATAGCGTTCGGTAAGGATCTAAAATGAAAATCAGATAATGATTTTTTAAACCTAACTAATTAATTTATTAATTGTAATTCATGCATAGTCAATTCGTGCATATTTTATATATTCTTAATTGATTTATTACACGTTTTTTTCTAAAGAGTGAATTTCTAACGATGAAGTATTTTAAATTTTGTAGTTCGAATTAATTTAAAAATAATTACTATAAAATGTTTATCATTATTTATCAATGATAATTTCATAAATGTAATTTGGTATTATATCGATACTTACTTACTGCATAAAAATAAATGGTAAGCTATCGTTTTTTAATTATTCAATTGGCAAAACTTAAACTATTTCATACTTTACGGCTTCTAAAATGAAAAACTAATCATGTAAGTTTTATTTTTTCGCTTCACTTTTTTCACTTATCACTATTTTATAAACGAATACTCCAAAATAAATATAGAATTTTTGAAAGAGATATTTAATTTAATAATAAACTTATGAATATATTCTTCAAGTTCATTACTTCATAATAATTATTTTATAATAAACATAGCATATCATTTTAGTTGAATTTTTTTTAAAGAACTTGATTAAAAGTTCAAATAATTTTTTTTATGAAAAGTTATAGATAGTCAAAATGTCGATATAGTAGAAAAATTACCTTTTTAAAGAAAGGTGCAATTGACTCCAAAAGTTAACCAATGCTAAATATGTTCACTGAGAAAAAATTGGAGCAGGAGCCGTCCGGACTGTGAGCGGAGAGCCACCAAGTGCCGTATGTAATAGCGACGGTTGTATTGAGGTAGCAGAGCTCTCAAATTGGGAGCTCTCCGCTACCAATCCGGACAGGATCCCTTCAAAAAAAAAGCGCGGCAGCGCTACGTACTATTGCGGCGTCTGATGCACCATAGCTTCGTAAGCGCATGAAGTAAATATCACGCCGTATAGTACGTGCATAGTCGTGTCCGCTTTTAAGCTCTCGAAATTGTGTTGATTTATAGCAATAATATAAAAGTATACAG
>UELV01088510.1:0-12291 GCA_900490015.1 Megastigmus stigmatizans | reverse complement strand
AAATGTAATCTAGTATAACTATAAAATTAATCAAGTGCCATAATTATAATCCTAATAATTAATCAACAAATATTCTTCTATAAAAATAAATTTTATTATCATAATAATAATGAAATGACGATGTTTAATTTAAAAAGTTGGCTTCACAATATTATTAAATCTACACAGTACGTAAAGGTTCTTCAGAATGATTTACAATTCCTATAAATTGCTGAAATTCCTCATAATACTTCAAAACATGAAAGTGGTAATAATGTTAACCTGTATGTAGAGAAGACATTTTGATAGTGGATCTCTATACACACTTGAATGCAAAATCAGTTTCATAATGTAAAATTGAGAAACAAATTCAAGATAACCACCACTTGCATTCGCTTAATTTACAACTTCTGCTTAACTTTAAATTGTAAATGCATATACCTATTATGTACATATTCGTACACACCAACGTGTGACGCTTATAAGTACAGTAAGACGGCAATACAAAGGGTAGTTAAAGATCTATAGAAGAAATTGCAAGTAATAAGTAGAGAAATTAAGAAAACGAACTTTATCGGCTAGTCTTCGAAAAAAGTTGAATAAAATCCAGAGGGATGGCGTAAAAGGGGCGCAAAGTGCGCATTTCTCCGGAAAGTAACGAGTTCCCGGTTGCGGCGTTTGTTCTTTCGTCGCCCGGTTGCTGGCCCTTAAGGTGTGCTTTCATGCAACGAGTGAATTACTAATTCACCGCGAATGCCCATGCATTAAAGACAGATGCATGAAATTGGAGCTTTAGTTCATGTCCAATGTTGAGATAAAAAAAAAGAAGAGCCAGGGGCCAGGGCTCGCCGCTACCGCCGCGTGTTCACGATGTGTGTGTTGCACATATAGGTAGAACAGAACAGAGTGAGCAAGAGACGTTACAGCGAGTAAGACAGAGAGAAAAAGTGGTGAAAGAGCTTCAGAGGGGGAGACCAGATACTCACCTCCTCGGTGCCCGCTCCGACAGTTCTCCTGTCCTTTTTATTTTCCTTCTCTTTTCTTTTGCCGCCACAGCTCTCGGGCTCTTTTGCTCTCGTTTTTTTTGCCTCCCAGCACTCCCCGGTATCTTCGTTCTACACTCGGACGTATATGTGTATATATCAAATGTCGAAAAATTGAGCTGTTCTCGCTTTATTAACCTCGGGGCCGGACATCACGCTTTTCCCAAAAACACCTAAAAACACGCACAGACAGCAGCGGATACCGGCGGCGGCGCGGCGCACATAACGGTCGCTCGAAAATGCAAAATGCGCGGACAGACAAGGATGAAGGAGAGCGGCAGTGGCGGTGGCGACGCACACAACTCAGCGCTCGAGCTCGACAGTATATAGTTAGGAGTCGCGCGATCGTATCGTAAACTCACTTATATATATACTATAGTAGTATCCGAAGAGAGAGAGAGAGAGAGAATATAAATGCGTATATATATATATATATATATATATCCTCTTCTTAGTTCTGCTATGAAAAAGTGGGGGAAGAAGGAACGCGCGCAAAAGTTGCTTCTGAGTTCTGAGTTCTGCATCTTCGCGAATCGCGATTGAGAATTTCGAATATATTCTTATTGCTAATGTCAATCAGCTATAATAATAAAGTAAGGAATATATTTGTATACATGTAAATACGATAATTTTATTAATTTCAAATGTTGACCGTCATAAAAGAAAGTAAGAAAATAAAAAATAATTCATATAGATATATATTTTATTGAAGAAAAGCCTAATAAGAAGATACGAGATGAACTAAAATATGAAATGCGTTCATATATATAGTACACATGGTACATCATTGGTATAATGCCATTTACCAATATTGGAGTAAGTATATAGGAATCTTTGCAATGACTATATAGAACTATGCAATTATAAACATTTTTATTTAAAATCTTATTTTTTATGTTAGCAAATAAAATAAATAAACTTAATAAAATAATATTAATAATACACTCGATCATAATCTAAATGTAATAAATAAAAGAGTATACCGAGTATACCTATTATATATATATACATATATATATATATATATTATGAGCGCTGGGCTTCGTTGGATCTTGGATGTAATATAGAATGATGGGCATCCGCGAATGTTTATATGATGGTACATAATATCAAATTCAAATTATGTATATATAGAAATACAATTTGCAAGAAGAATATGCTAATAGCGAATTTAGATAAATAAACTTGCATGTAGATATATTTAAACTAGTCGGTATAATACTTGATCACTATATTATTGTATAAAACATTCTTTGGCGGCACTTTGAATTGTGAAAAATTTATTACATTTCAAAAACAACAATAATAAACAATTGATTCATTTTAATTAGTTCCAAAGTATTCCTGAAAAAAATTAACAAATTTATGTTAGCAATGGAAAACTTGCTATGCATTAATGAAACGCTTTATCCAACAATATTGCAAGGGTATTAGCTTTTATTTAATTACTATCTTATGCTAATTTATCTAATGCTAATTACTAAATTCTTTCATAAATACTACATTATTGATAAATTATATGTAAGGATATAAAAATACTTAAGTACCTATATAAGATTCTATTTTAACTGTATTCAAACTCTATAATTTTTATAAATAAAAGAGAAACGTATTAATTTAGGTAGTTCGAAAAATATGATTGGAACATAAGTCTGTTCCTTATTTATCCTAGCGAAGGTAAAACGCACGCGCCTTAGTGAAAATCCACCCCGTGTCCCCGTCAAGTCAAAAGCTGGAACACCAGTCTTCGGGAGCAATGGCAATCTAATTAAGTGACATTAAGCAGCTGAATTTGTTTTGCCAGTATTTCGGCAAAAGCCGAAAGATAATTCGAAATGGCTCTTCGAAAAGTAAAGGGAAACTTCGAACGTATGTTCGATAAAAACCTTACAGATCTCGTCCGTGGAATTAGGAACAATAAGGAGAACGAGGTATACAACTTATCACTTCTGGGAGGTTATTTATGTTTAACTTTATCTTTTTTTGTTTTGAAAATTATTTTCTAAATATTATTTTGTTATTTACTTATTTTTGAAATTACATATTCTTCAATTTTGTCAATAGATGATTAAATTTTATATACTTAACTAATTTGAAGAAGTAATGCTCCAGCAATATTAAAAATTTTAAATAGTAAAAAACACTTGTTATTTTTGTCAAATATTTAATTTTTATAAGTGGTTTTTTAAATGTTTTTCTGAATCCTTATGTAATAATACTTGATGCATGTTTTATAATTTGAAAAGTAAAGAGACTAATTTTTTTGGAATATGTTTTATTCACTATCTTATAAAAATTAGTAAATAAAAGTTTCTATTAAATATTTTACATCTTATGTTAACTAGTAAGATATTAGGGCACAATTGTTACTATTATTCTTAAAATTTTATATCTTTTCATTTAACTTCAAATTAATTTACCTGTTTAATTTCAGGCAAAATATATAGCGCAATGCATGGAAGAAATTAAACAAGAACTGAGACAAGATAACACAGCAGTTAAGGCAAATGCAGTTGCTAAACTTACCTATGTATGTATTTATTTATATTCTATTAATATTAACCATTTTGTATTATAAAGTTAAGTAATATATTATTGTTTATAATGTAACAATATTTTTTTGTTGATGAATTTTTAGTTGCAAATGCTGGGTTATGATATAAGTTGGGCTGGATTTAATATTATAGAAGTTATGTCTTCTTCAAAATTTACATTTAAGAGAATTGGATATTTAGCTGCTAGTCAAAGTTTTCATATGGAATCTGAAGTAAGTTTGTCAAAATTCTTAGCAATAAAATTATAATTTAAATATTGAAATAAATTAATTTCTAATATGCAATATTTTAACAGTTATTGATGTTAACAACCAATATGATACGAAAAGATTTAAATAGCTCTAATCAATATGATGCTGGACTAGCTTTAAGTGGTTTATCATGTTTTGTCAATCAAGACTTAGCTAGAGATTTGGTTAATGATATAATGACTTTATTAACTTCTACTAAGCCTTATTTGAGAAAAAAAGCAGTGTTAATGATGTATAAAGTATTCCTTCGATTTCCGGAAGCCCTAAGGCCAGCATTTCCTAGACTGAAGGAAAAATTGGAAGATCCAGATAGTGGAGTGCAATCAGCAGCAGTGAATGTAGTTTGTGAGTTAGCTAGAAAAAATCCAAAAAACTATCTGAGTTTAGCACCTGTATTTTTTAAACTAATGACAACATCTACAAACAATTGGATGCTCATCAAAATTATTAAATTGGTGAGGCTATTATATAGTTTAATAAAATAGTGTATTTATTTATTTTTTTTGTACTAATATGCATAATTATTAAGTATTTTTCAAGCCAGTGATACTTTTTCAACATATGAATTCTTTGGGCCTGTTTTTGACTTAGCTACAATTTAATTTTTAATCTTTTTTGTTTTATTTTTTATTGTAGTTAATTATCATTTTCTATTTGAATTATATAACTTTTCTACTATTATTATACACTAAAATAAATCAAAAATAGGCCTTATTTAATTGACTGTTCTTAAATTTAAAAATGAACTGAGTAAAATTTTTCTCCTTTTTGCGTGCTTAGTTCTCAACGATAACGCTGATCGAGCCAAAAATGGGCCGCCGATTGACTCAGCCCCTAATTGACCTGATATCAAGGTTCTAGCGTTGATTGATTTCATTTATACAATAGTAGTGCCGTTATTTTTTAATATTAGTAAATCATTTCACAATAGCTTTCTAATAGAAAATGCTATTCATTTGCTGCCCATATTATGCATATAATTTGTGTATAAACATATCATTAATTGCTAGTTTTTGCTCAGACTATTTTTAATATTTACAGTTTGGCGCATTGACACCTCTAGAACCTAGGCTTGGCAAAAAATTGATAGAACCGCTAACGAATTTAATACACAGGTATTTTATACATACATATGTAGATAGACACATAAATTAATTATTTTATTATTTTCTAATACACAATTATATATGCTATATTTATTTAATGCAAATAAGCTTTAGTTATGTTACCAATATTTTTTAAATCCTTTACATGCTTGATAATTTTTATAGTATATTGAGTAAATTTTTTACTTCTTATCATCACTTAAAAATGTATTTAGACATTATATAGATTTTAAATTAAAATTTATTATAATCTATTTTATTTTATAAATACTTGCAATGAATTGAAATTCATAATAAATTTTAAATTTTAAATAAAATATGAAATATATATTTCAAAACTATTGCAATTCTTATACTAAAAAATTATCAAATTCATGAGTATTTTAAACTTTTAGTGTAGTATATATAAATATTAAAAAAATCTATAATAAATATATTAATTTATACTACAGCACATCAGCAATGTCTTTACTATACGAGTGTATCAACACTGTAATAGCTGTACTAATATCCATATCATCAGGTATGCCAAATCATTCTGACTCAATTCAGTTATGTGTACAAAAATTAAGGATACTCATCGAGGATACTGATCAAAATTTGAAATATTTGGGACTACTTGCCATGTCAAAAATTTTAAAAACTCATCCTAAGAGTGTGCAAGCACACAAGGATCTTATAATGCAATGTTTAGATGACAAAGATGAAAGTATAAGGTTACGAGCATTAGATTTACTTTATGGAATGGTATCTAAGAAGAATTTAATGGAAATTGTTAGAAAATTAATGGTGCACATGGATAAAGCTGAGGGTACAACTTATAGAGATGAGTTGCTGTCAAAGATTATTCAAATATGTTCACAAAATAATTATCAGTTTATCACTTACTTTGAGTGGTAAAATTTATTTTTAAATTTTCATTTATTATATTCAAAGGTCGCATATAAATTTTACAATAATTATTTATAGTTTTTTTAATAAACCATTTGAAAATTTGTCTAAAAAGTATTATTAAGAACTTTCTGAAATACTAAAAAAGGATCTAGGCGAGATCAGAGTATAATGAAGTCTTTAAAGGAAATGTGCAAAGCCTACATCGTCACAGTTTAAAAAATATTAAATAAAAAAAATGATTAAGAATCGGGTCTTCCAATACTCGTCTTTTTCTACTTCCATATATTAAGCATATTTTCCATTAAGTGAAGCAATTTTTTCTTTTAATTAAACGGTTATTTTATACTCTGAATGCTAATGAATGATAGTGTTGGAATTCTTCTTTTAACTAAAAAAATGCACATATAAATTTAAATAAATTTGTAAATAAATATGACAATACTGTCGACCTTTGAATATTCCTATAAATTTTTTTATTGTGCATGCCTAATTAATCATCTCTGGAACAGGTACATATCAGTTCTTGTTGATTTAACGCGTATGGAAGGAACTAAGCATGGTAAATTAATAGCAACGCAGTTGTTAGATGTTGCAATTCGTGTGCAAGCTATAAGGAAATATGCCGTTCAACAGTGTGCAATATTACTTGAAAATGCGTGTCTTTTGACGGGTCAGCCAAGAGCAACCATGTCTGAGGTATTGTATGCAGCAGCGTGGATATGTGGTGAATTTTCCAGGTTAGTCTTTGTTTATATACACTTTATATTTGTTTTAATAGAACTTACTACATTTCCATTTGTTTTGATAAAAGTTACTTTATGAATTTTATATTTAGAAATCAAAAGGGGGATGCCAAATTTTGATTTCAAAACCAGCACTTATGCGACTTACACCATCATGTAGCACTTGATAAAAAGGAATTAAAAAAATTAAACCTGTAAACTCTGGGGAAACTGAGATATAGCTTGTTCAAAATCCAAAATCAACATGCAAGAGTATATCTACAGACATAGAAAATTAGTAGAAGAGTTTCGAGTATAGTCAGACGTCAATATCTAAAGATATACTGCCAGTGTTAATTTTCATTTTTTCAAATATTAACATGGTATATCTCGGCTTTCCCAGGGCTTAAATGGGTAGTTTTTTTAATTTACTTTTGACTAGCGCGATACACAAAGTCGTTAAGGTGTCGGTTTTGAGGCCAAAATGCATGTATCGTTGGCATCCTTCTTTGTTTTAAACTATATAATGTTTTTTAATACTATAAATTTTTTATTTTTAATGAGATAATATTGAATCTAAGTTTTTATGTGTGAATAAATATTTTGTATGTAATGAATTTTATCAACAGCGAACTAGATGATCCAATGACAACATTACAATCTATGCTGAGGCCTCAAGTATCCAGTTTGCCTGGTCATATACAAGCTGTTTACGTCCATAATATATTAAAATTAATTGCCGCTATTTTAAGTAAAGATGATGAGACTGACACAAATACAATGCAGCAGGTACATTTTATTTTGAATTGCATTTTTTGTAAATACTGAAATAATATTTAATATATATTTATTTAAAATTATTAGATTGCTGATTTAAAAGAAAAATTAGTGGCGTTTGTTTGTAGTAGTGATTTGGAAGTTCAAGAAAGGTCAAGTTCTGCTGTAGCTTTACTTGAATGTTTAATTGAAAACCCAAATTTAGCGAAAGAAATATCCGAGTCGTTTGTTGGTGAATTAAACCCAGTGGCTCCCAAAGCTCAAAGAAAGGTAGTAATACTTGAATATTTTACTGACGAGGAGATGACCAAACATGCGAATCCTAGATTTTCTTAAAACTTTTAGTAATCGCATTTTGTGCAAAATAATGAGACCCGTGTATCGAGATTTTTACTGAATAGGCCATTGAACCTAAGATATTTACCACTCTTTATGTTCATAATGTATATGTATATATATTGTTTTGTAGTATGTATAGATATACGTTAATGCAGAAAATCAATATGAATTGGTGAATATTTTGATTTACAGGGCCTATTCAATAAAACACCGATACACGGGTCTCATTATTGCGCAAAGTATTTCATGAGAATCCAGGACCCACATCTCTGATCATTTCCTTGTGACAATTAGTTAAATTTCATATAAATTATATAAAACATACAAATCAAATTTTTTTAAAGAAATTGAATGATGTGCATTATATGTTATGTTGTAGGTGCCAATACCAGAAGATTTAGATCTTGATTCATGGATCAACGATCCACCTTCTGAAAGTTCTGATTCTGAAGATATGGATATGAATGATATTTTCGTCAAGTCAGAAAAAATGAGCGATAATTATAATAAACGTCAATCATATGAACCAACTGCGGAAGAGTTAGAAATGAGGCGGGAAGCAAGAAAGTTAGAGCAGCAAAATAATCCACATTATTTAAAAAATTCAACAACCACTAATAAGAAAATTACATTTTCTGGAAATAATGAAGATTATGAAAATATCCCTATTACTGAATTAGATATTCCCATATCTTTAAAAGTTTCTGAACCTATTCATTCAAGTAAATATTTTGATATGCATCAAAGTGAAGCATTAGACCGTAAACGACATAAGAAAACAAACAAAAAGAAAAAATCGAGAAAAAGTAATTTTATATTTCTTCGAGTTAACGGTTCTTTTTTATCAGTAATAGCTTAAAATCTTGTATTTATTTCTTATAGATAAGAAATCTAGCAGCTCAGATGATGAATTTTATCCAATACAACTTGTAAATAAAGGAATTGGTGAACTGCCACCAGGAGCAGCATTGAGTGATAGTGATGATAATGATTCAAAAGATGTTAACGATCCTCACAGAGCTCTTAACATTGACCTTGATATGCCTTTGCGAGAGGACGAACGATTGCCTGTCTTGGAACATCGAATATTGGATACTCATATAATTCATAATACATCAGATAACACTGTTAATAAGCCAGAAAAGGTAAGTAAATTTAATATTTTATTTAATTAATAAAAATATTATTTTTTGCAATTTTAAACTATTGTTTTCGAAAATTAGAGTTTCAAAAAACAAAAGAAGAAACATAATTCCAAGGAAAGCAAGGGAAAGAGTGAATCGAAAGGTAGTCAAGATGTTGATTTGCTAAATGTAGGTGAACCAGAGGAAGAAGGAGGAAAGGAGAAGCCAATTGTTAAGGAAAAAGGTGTTGAAAGCAAAAAATCTAAGCGTAAGAAAGGGAAAACTAGTAGTAAAGAAAAAGAAGACAATACTATGTATGAGAGAATTGGAAAAAAGTCAAAGAAAGTTAAGACTAAGAAAAACAAGGAAAACCAAGATTATGAAGAAACTGCCGGAATTTCCACGCCTTCTAAAGAAATATTGCCAAGTAGAGATCTTAACTTTGATACTGAGACTAATGTCTCTAACCAACAACCAGCTTCTTATAAAGAGCTGGCTCAAGATAAGACTGTGAAAGTGCTCTACGAAATTAAGCACTTGGAGCATGATACAAGTAAAATTATTTTATTAATTTCATTTATAAACAAATCAGAAAGTATAATAAAAGAATTGGTATTTAATGTTTCGGATACCTCAACTTTACAATTAGAACGGAGGGTAAGGAATATTTTTAAAAATTAAAAAGATAAATATAACTAATAATTTAATTTGGTAGTACAGAATAAAGTAAAATGAATTATTTTTTAAAAATAACGAAAATTATAAATTTAATCTTTCAGCCAAAAGATGAATATGGAATTAAAATGAATTTCCAATTACTTCCTTTAAGCTCCAGTGAAGCTCATATTGCAATAATAGTGTCTGATGTGACTTTTTGTCAAAAGCTTCGTGGTACTCTAACATATATGGTGCAAAGTTCAAGTGGTACAATGCAAGATAAACTTGATTTTACTCTACGTTTACCTTGCACTAGTTTTATAGTTGTTCGAATTTCACATAATGATATTCTTACGGAATTATTAAAAAGTGGTCAACTTCTACATAAGTTAAGACACGAAATTACTGCATGTAAGGATTTCAATGGTGTACTGAAGAATATCTGCAGTGAATGCCATCTTACGCTTGTTGAACATATAGATGATACAGCATCATTGTATGGACAATCTCTTAAGGGACACCACGTCTGCCTTTTAATTAAACAAAATGTAAGATCATAAAATCTACTAAAATATGAGGTTCTAAACATAAAAATTATTATCTACTATTATTAGTATTAGAAATAATGTTAACATAATGAAAAGTATTAATCAGGATAAAAAACTGATCTAAAAATTTTAGTGCATTTTTAAAATTATTTACATTTTACATAATACATTAAAAAAACATTGCTTTCATTTAAATCAAATTATTGCTATATTTAAAAAAAAATACATATATTTTATTTAGTTCTGCATTGTTTTTTATTTATAATTTAATTAAGTAATAAAGTAAGTAATAAATAATAGAATTACAATTACTACAACTTTAAATATTTATTAATATAGATGAGTAAATAATAGTTTTTTTTTTGTTTAAAATTATATTTAAAATCTATTTTGTCATATATTGATCTAATCTATTTATTTTGCAGTCAACTACAAATACAATGGTAATAGAGGGTAAAAGTGACAACAATTTATTGCTTTCAGAAATTCTGAATGAAATAATAAAACTGTTAACATGAAGATATTAAGAGGGGAGATATTTGTTATGAATTATTATACATAAAGTCTTAACATAATATTAAAAGAAAATTAATATCAGGCATATTTTTGCTGTAGAGTAAAAAACTTTTTTAATATACATATATATTATAAATATACACATTGAAGACCATTGAACTGATATAAGGAAACATGTAAAATATGATGTTGAATTATTAACGGTATTTCGCCGTTATAAGGAGGTTTTCTTCGTGATAAGTCCTTAATCGAAAGTTCCATTCCATTAACGTAAATACGCCTGATGGTCAATACTGTGCATAGAATATTTGTTAAATAAGCTTGGAAGATCCTGCATTCACAAAAGACTCAAAACAGGGTTTCATTATGCAGCTTTTGAAAATGAAATGGTGAAAGAAGAAACACGATTAAGATTGTTACCAAGAGCACAGATAATTATCAGAAGAGAGTTAATGGATTTATGATCAAATAAATTTTTATTGAATATATGCTGTGCAGTATTCATAATGATTTGTTGTGAACAATGGAAAAAATTACTTTTGCTTTACGTCTGAATGTCAGTCGCTTACAGTGATGAGATTTATTTTTTGTAATTCATATTTATTGGTATTATTCTATAAGAATTTTTTTGTTAAATAAATATTTTACATGTTAAATAATTCAATGAATTTCTTATAAGTGCTATTAAATTTTTATTTCAATTTTGTTTAATGATAATAATTTTGATTAGTTTTTAATTATAAATTTCTTACTTTGTTTTACATAATCAGAAAAATATTCAGATTTTTATTGATTTATTGCATGGATAAAATTATTGTGCCTACGAAATGCAGAAATATATTGGTTTTTGTAATGAAATGAAAATTTCATTGCAAGAAACTTATATTTTTTTATTTAAATATTTAAAAATAAAATGATTTAAATGTAAAATAAAAAATAAAATATTTTAAAAAATTTAGTTTTGGTTCATTGACCTTTTTATTTTTCATAATAGTTCATTATATAAATAATTGTTCAGCCTTTGAATAGAAAATATTTTATTGATATAATTGGTACAAATGAGTAATAAACTAAAAGACTTACAATATTTATCTGTAACAGTTATAAAGCAAATTTAATTTGTAATGTAAATATTTTAAAATATAATAAATCAATATTAAATATAAAGATTTGAAAAAAAAATACATATACCGATTTATTGCTTCCAAATCTTCAACATTTTTAATGTTAACATTTTATTACATGTATGTTAGATGCATATATAAATTTTAACATTTTTTCAAATCTTAAAATGTTTTTTATTCAGTTTTACAAATTACTCACTTTCTACTTTTAATGATATAAATATATATATTTTATTAATACTTACACTATTTAATACTTTCAGTAAAAGTATCAAAATTTAAAACTGCTATAAAAGTTTTAAGAAAATATTTATTTTATATATAATGTATGGTGATGTTTAATTAGCGATCGCCGGTTGGAATTTCGATGATAACAAGTACTGATTTCAAAGTCATATACCATACATAATCAATTGTGAAATTATATCTACATACGTAATAATTTTCAGTGATGAAATATGTTCTTTTGTCTCTTCCATTACTTCTCGCGCACAAAATGTTTAGAAAAATCCGTATGATACTCTCATACCAGAATGACACTCAGTCAAGCATACGTTTTACCCATCGGCATCTAATAAAAGTTATTATTGTTATAAACATTGCATCAATACCTAATAGTTATTCGGATATTAACTTACACGTTATATATATATATA
>UELV01088509.1:0-11763 GCA_900490015.1 Megastigmus stigmatizans | reverse complement strand
AAAGTCAGGGCCGATTCTGGCTTTTCCATTGCGGCATACTTACCGAAAAATTTTCTGCCGGCTCATCGGTTCTGGCACGCACACCCGCTACTACTACAACACTCGGTGTGTGTATTTTTAAATGTAAATCAGCTGCGCGAGTTAGTTTACCGTATGATGGCGTATATTATGCTCTGAGGTCAACGTTAAATTATCCTCGTTATACCACACTCGTGACAATAAAACTGCGTAACCGTCAATTATGAAGGCATTCGATTCGAGCGCCTATATATATGCGCACGTGTAATACGTTACTGAACTCGCTCGATTTGAAACATGTGTGTGTATATATATATATAATGAAAGGTAATTAGGCGCTATTTACGCTTTCTCTCGCTAATCAACCGGAAAACAAGCGCTTTATTTCTGTTGTACACATCGAGGGGGGATGGCGTAACGATCCCGTACACTCGCGTAGCGTAAAAATGAATGAAACGTAAGTGATCGTGAATTATATAAATAATCTATATGTAAATGTATTGGTATAGAACTTCAATCAAATATGGTCCACGCGTAAATTAGCACTCCGTACTTTTGTTTATTCCCTCCGTCCACGCGGTTTTCCGCAAAAACACTTGTATCGATGTGCAAGGCTGCATGAAGAAGAAGAAAGAGCTTCGCTCTCCGTGCGGTCCCAGTTCGCTTCAGCAGCAGCAGCAGCAACAGCAGTAAGCGCAAAAAGTGTCGAATATTTTAGCGAAACTAATCAACTGGAAGAAACAATTCGTTCGGCGCTCCTCGGCCGACTTTATCTTCGTCTTTATATATCCTGCCGTTGCTCTTCGCGCAAGATACTCTTCATCTAGATATACAGCTTATATACGTGTGTCCAGATAAATCTAAGCCTATAAATCGCGTCGAATAAAGATGTTTAATATTTTTCCATTTCTCGGCTCGCGCGCGCGCACTTGCGCGTGATACCACGGCTGTTATAAGCCGCAAGCGGAGATAAGACAAGACAAGACTGATAGTGACCGGGGGGGTCGAGTGTAGTTTAGCCTTTAGCGCGACGCTATATAACTGGACATAACTGGACACTGAATATGCAGTTCCACGTTCCACTCGTTTTGGATCACCAGTCAGGCAGCAGTTCATTCGTTTTGTCAAGGCTCTCAACTCTCTAATCAAAGTCGTTCGAACGACTTAAAGAAGGATTGATCGTTAATTAAGGTTAATGCACCAATTAGTATATATACTAGAAATACTAATATGTATTCAACTTAAAAGGGCACGAGGAAATAGTGTGTATAGCGTCGAGCTAAGCAATGTTTTGTAGCTCGACCTTTTCCCTTGAATTATAACTATGGATAGATATAATGACTGGACAGTTTCTGTATACTATATTTGAACTGAAACAATAAGTACAAAGAAGGAATCGAGAACTGCAAAAAGTGTATATTAAGTTTCCGACCAATCCATGATTTGTTATTACGAGCTATCAACAAAAAACGTCCACGTAATGGCACTTGGCATATTGCAGAAAAACCATTTCCAAACCAGAATTTCCCCTTAAACTGCCGTACTAAAAGGACTTGTCTTTTACGCAGCTCCACAAGACTGAAACTTCGCCGAAGCCATGCGGCAGGTTGGATAAAATTCCAGAAGAAAGATTAAGTATACGTATACATGTATATATACATATCTATATAGCGTGTGAAAAAGGTTTTAGTCGTTTAAAGGATGAGAAAAGTGACGAACGATGACAAATGACAGATGGATTCACGATCTTTCATCTGCACTCGCGGAGCATCATCATCTATGTATGCAGGAGAGGAGGAGCAGGGGACAGAAAGTTATGCGTATCCCACACGCGGAAAGTTACCAATATTCCGTCGTGAATTCCAATGCAAATTCGGCCTTGAAATTCGTCTTTCACTTCTCTCTCTCTCTCTCTCTTTCTCTCTCGCTCCTCGCCGTGTGGTAAAGATCAAAAGTGAGAGGAACGCGGCGCGAGCGTGGTGTACACACGAGGTCCGTTTCTCTCTATCTCTCTCTTTTCTCTCGAAGCGCCGCTATAATATAGAGTGAAAGAGAGAGAGAGAGAGAGAGAGAGAGAGAGAGAGAGAGAGAGAGAGAGAGAGAGAGGAGAGCCGCGTGTGTTATGTGTGTGACCACGGCGTGCAGCACGCGATATCTAGAGAGAAGAGAAAAAAACGGCCGCGAAAATTCTCTCTCCGTACGGTAAAGAGCTGCTGGTGCTGCTGCTGCCGCTGCCGCCACTGCCTCTGGTGGGTATATAAGGAGAAAGGGTACGTGTATATAGCGGCGGCTCAAATTCCACGAGAGAAATCGCGAATGAATTCGCGAGCCAATGCCTGCGCCTATACGTACGTGTACGTGTACGTGTACGTGTATGTATAGCCCGCGATGTCTGTACTCCGTATATATGTATATATATAGAGGTACACCTTCGCCGGGCAATTGAGGCTGGCCGGTCGACTATATACCTGCCTGGCCGCCTGCTTGCCTACCTGCGCCGCGTCCTTTCTTTAAGTGCCGTATACAGTTATATACATCGGGAGAGAGAGAGAGTCTGCAGCGGCAGCGGCTGCAGCAGCAGCAGCAGCACTGCCTACCTATACTCTCCTGTGCTGCGCCACGTATTCATGGGCCCATAGCTCGCGCGTGTGCTGCACGCGTTTCGGTCTCCGTCTGCGATTGAGAAGGGCTTCAGTTACCGATAAAATGATAGTATTACCAGGAGAAGGGGCGCAACGTGGAGAGAGAGAGAGAGGCAGGTTGGGGCCCTTACAGCTATACACTCTCTTTCTCTCCACCGAAATGCCCGCAAAGCTTCGTCGATCGAATTTCAAAATACGCCGAGCATGACGCTGCAGGGCCGCTCGTTTTGCTCTTTTCTGCACCGGCGGCGGCGGCTAAGTCTGCTGGATTTGTTTGCATTTTTGGGTGTGTGCGATTTGTTGAAATATTTTTTCGGCCTCTGCCTATAGCAAGGTTTTCAATTTTCAAAGCACGTATCGGTATATTTATATGTTTATAAACGAGGATTAAGGTTATGTCGTTCGGTTGCGACCGATTTATAGATTCGTATATTTTCGAACATAACATTCGATGTACGAATTTACTCGTGTCGTGCACATCGATGATTCAGTGCAAGCCATATCGCAACGAACGTGCAAACATATAAGGAACTTAATATGTCGAATCGTTTTGCTGTTGAATAAAAATTGTCATTTATTTTTATTGTATATATTTTAACGTATAATAACGTTTAATTGTCACGAGAAAATGCATTTATTGGCTGATATGAATAGGCTAGGCACGTGGCACCTCGATACACAAGAGGCCTGCGCGTTTATTTATATCCGCACACATCTCTCTCTCCCTTTCTTTTTTACTACTGGCCAAACGTGTGCCACACTTTAACATATTTAAATCGTTTAACGCAGAAAAAAAATTTGCTAGTTTTATGTCCTCGTTCGCCAACACTCTACACGTGCATGCACGATATATACATTTTTCCGATTTTCTATCTCTCTTTTCCTATGCATATACGTATATATAAATATTTTAACATAAAACTGATATGAATCGAAGGAGGAAAATTATTTCAGCTAAGTAATCAAACTAATAAAAACCTGTCGAGCGATCAATCGACGATCTGCGTTCGCTTCGGCGATAATATATGGTAAGTAAACGAGCAACCGATAGAGAGAGAAAGAGAGAGAGAGAGAGAGAAAGAGAAAAATAAAGATAGAGATATAGAGAAAAAAGAAAAACACATTGGTAAGAGAAAGTAGCAGCTTAAAATTTTCATTCCAGAACTTGATCGCGCGCACGCGGGTTCGGGAACGGGTTTTAAAGCGTGCACCTATATAACGCGCTCTCGGAGACTTATTTTATGGACTCCTTATGGACTCGAAAGAATTTGGGATTTTCCTCGTTCTCCAAGAAGTACAATCCTATGACTATTCACTGAGAAAAGTAAACGTCTCATACGAAATAAACGTTGTGATGATAATTTAACGGTAGAAATGTTTACATCTCCCTCAGTGTTCCGGACTTTCAAACGCTCCTACCCTCTCTCAATATGAACTACCGAGAATAAGTATATGCAATATAAACATAGGAAGTACAAAGTGTGTACGCACCTTCCATCCAGCGCTGCTATTGCTGTCGCCCTTGTCCTTGAAGTAGGGCACGTTCTGCACCATCCACTCGTAGATCTGGGAGAGGGTGAGTCTGTTGTCCGGGGCGCTAGTTATGGCTTGGGCTATGAGGTCGGCGTAGCTTAGGTTGCCCCAGGCGTTCCTCCTCGAGGAGTTCTTTTTCACGGGCAGCAGCGCGGCCGCCGCCTGTCCGAGTCCGGTCTGCTGGGGCGGCGTGCCGGACTCGCCGGTCCCGTCCTTGGCGCCGTCGGGAAAGGTGTCGGGTCGCGGACATGGCCACGTGTTGGATCGCGCACGGGTCTGGGGCTCGAAGCCGTTGTCGAGCTCGAAGCCGGTCTGCGAGTGTCCGGAGCCCGGCGGTCCTCCTCCGCCCATGGGCTCCATGATGCCGCTGCTCTCTGCGAAATCCAGCTTTGCGCTCGCTTGCACTTGCAGCCTACTGCGAGATCGAGCTATACAATATCCTTCCTCCGCTGCTGCTGCTGCTGCTGCTGTGCCTTACTTGGCTGCTGCTAAACTGCTCGTGCAGTTCTCTTTCCGCTTTACCAATTTTACACGCAGCTGTCCAGCACTCGAATTATCTACTTATGGCCATAGCTGGTGACCACGAGCGCTACTTCACGTAAACACACACACGCACACACTATATGTATATATGTGTGTATATGTATCCACTGTATTTCTTTATACGATCGTGCCAAACGGAGCGCAGAGATCAAGAGTTCATCGGAGCAACGGTGTCAGCATTATTATCGCAGAGCGCGCATCGTGTAGCTGCGCCGTAGTCGCGTTATGTCTCTCTCTCTCTCTCTCTCTCTCTCTCTCTCTCTCTCTCTCACTCTGTGTACATATACACAACTTTGCTTTTACGTGCAGGGTGTGTGTACGTGTGCCAGTGTGCGTGAGTGTCTGTATGTATCTGTGAGTTTGAGTGTCGTCGCGCGGGGGAGGCCACGTGCTGTCCTTGAGCGGCTCTCCGCGTTCTCCGCGCTCTACGACTATTTACGCGCCGCGCGAGAATCACGTGTCGCGCGCTCCCGCTGCTGCTGCTGCTGCTATACTACTACTTGCTCCAAGACTGCAGCCGTGTTCACTTCAACTTCACTCGGTCCCTCACGGCGGCAGATGATATTGTAGCGCGCACTTGTCGAGGCGGTCGGTGCTACTCGTGTACAATACGGATGAGGCGCGATACTCTCCGCTGCCGTATATATCTCGGCACTTGCGGCGTGGCGCGAACCAACTGACGAAGGCTGCGCGCCGCACGAAAGGCAGGCAGACAGAGAAGGAGGAGGAGGAGGTGGAGGAGGAGGCGGTGGCAGCAGTCGCACGAGGCACCGCAAGAGCCTGCACACTACTACTGGGACACACACGGGAACACACTGCCGCCGCTGCGCATGCGCGCTACTCGCCAGCCAGCCAGAGCCGCCGCCGCAGCCAGCCAGCCAGCGCTAGCTCGCGAGATGATAGCGCGCCAACTTTGGAATTTTCCGCGCGCGCTCGCTCTCTCGGCGCAGAGGGCTCGTGGCAGCCAGATAGCGCTATACGTGTTGTATTCTCTCTCTCTCTCTCTCGCTCGCACGGAGCCAGCCACCCAACCGAGCTAGTCTGTGCCTATGTGGGCGCTATGCGGCGGCAAAGCTCGCCGAGCCGCTGCACTCTGGGCCTCTATCTATTGCGTGTCGGAGGAGAATCTCTGCTTTGCGTTGGCCCCCCCGATACTCTTCCTCTCTCTCGCTCTATACTCGTGCCTCCCACGAGATTTGTATATATCCACCATGCGACAGCAGCCAGGAGCAGCCGAGACGGACCGACCAACCGACCGAAAGATATAGAGGAAGGAGAGAGAGTGAGTGAGAGGCAGAGGGAGGGAAGAAGGAAAAGAAGAGGAGCAGAGAGCGCGATGGTAAAAAAACGCAGAGATTGGCTGGAGATATAGGAAGCGCTTGCTTCACGTTGAGAACTAGAGAGAGAGAAAGAGAGAGACAGAGAGGGAGAGAGAGAGGAGAGACAGACAGAGAAAAACAGAGAGAAAGAGAGAGAGGAGTGTCTGCTTATAATTTGCCGGCGAGGCAGCGCGGCGCGTACTGTCGAGGACACTTGGCGAGCACTCCCTCGGAGCCTCGCTCGCGCCAGTCCGATTCTCTCTCCGCTCGGCGCTCGCGCTCTTCGCGTACAGCAGTAGCGAGCAAGGCAAGCCCCTCTCCTCTTCTCTCTGAGTCTGTAGCGCGCGAGAGCAGCTCGTTCTCCTGCTATATGTGCCCTGTGTGCTGTGCCGTGGCTCTGCTCTCTGCCCGCGCGACTCACTTGTGCACAGAGCAGAGCTCTTGCCGCGCCGCGAGTTAGAGTGGGAGAGCGAGACGGCGCAATATCGCCGAGAGCCGAGCCGAGCCGAGCGAGCCGAGCGCTGACGAACGAGCCCGATACCCGAGAGACACTCGTCCGTCTCCTCCTCGCCCCTCTCGACTACTCATCACGCAAGTATACACATACACACACATCTGGCTTGCCTCCTCGCAGTCCTCGCGCTTCTGCTAATTCCGCTCTGCTGTGCTGCTGATGTGTGTATATACGTGCCTCGGTCTCTCTGCCCCAAGATTCCCATCGTTTTCGAGTAGGTATATATATATGCATCTGTTAGGGAAATCCAAATGAAATAGCCTGGTCATTGCGGAAATTTTGAGCGACTAGCGAATTGCAATTCCTTATCTGATACCAGAACTCAATATCGCTTGATCTTTTTTTTCTTTCAAAAGTTGATTAGCCGTCTATAGCGGTTTGTTTCTAAATTTCAAATTTGACTTACGGAAAATATGATTGTGTTATGCGACTGTGACTTCGGATAAATCGCTCTTTTACTCAGTTCGAATTGGCAAAAGTTAGTTATTAATGACTCAAATCGGCTTTTTTTTCCTTTTTTTTGAAGCGTTCGACTTCGATGCATTTGACTTGCACATGACTTTTTTGTTACGTCCGTACTTGCGTACGTACTGCGTAAAAAAGCTTAATTCCGCACCCATCCGACTTTAATACATGCAAGTTACATACCGACATAGACACAGTATTCGATAAAAATTTAATTACTCATTATTATTGTGAAAATCGATCTGTTGAATTTATTGTTATATTATTAAGTTTCTTAAAAACTGTATCTAAAATTAAGACTGTGATAAAAATGATAAGTGCTAGCTCGTTAATGTAGATTGTAGTTTATAAATCAAACGTATAGTAAGAGCAGTCATCAGAAATTTGTTGCGTAAAAGTAGATTAAGCCAAATGCAAAATATTTCAAATTATTAAAATTCAATGATATAAATAAATATTTGTATTGCTTCAATATACAGTAAATATGCATTTACTCAGTATTTTCACTTATGTATGCGCTGGTGAGAAAGTTTATAAAAATTTGCCAAATTTTAGTTATTTTCGAAATATCAAACTAGCAAAAAATCTACCTTGGCATTGAAAATTTCACTTTTTAATCAACACATGCTGGTTTTTTGTTGAAGGTCGATATTATTAAGAGTCGCAATTTTTCAAAATTTTTTTTTATTTTTAGTTTTATAAATGGTAAACAGTACGTGATGAATATAAAAACTTAATTAGAGTGGATAATTCGATCGGGACAAGTATATTGTTTTTATAAAACATTATATTATTATTTGTTTATAATTTATACAAATTTTCATTTGCAGGTTTAAAACGCATCCCGACATTTTTTTGTTGTATCTTACTTTATGGTTTGTGGTTAGTTTATAGACGCTTTTTCTCCATTCATTAAAATAAAACCGGCAGATGAAACCAGGTTCGCAACTTTTTTACCAGCTCACGCCGTTGAAAATGCACGTTTATAGCAAATAAAGCTTAGAAATAAGCAAAGGCCAAATTTAAGGTATCAACAGCATTACATGGGCCTGCCCATACCGCGGCCAGGCATTTGTGGTGCTTCGCCTCCTCCGCTTTTAGGACTTTTGATGGTCTCATCGACAGAGAGAATAAGACAAGCTGCTTCACAGGCTGCAGTCAGTGCATTGATCTTGACTACAGCTGGTTCCCAAACACAGTTTTCCCAATTGTCGGCAATGTTTTCGTTGTTTATATCTACTCCGAACCAACATTTTCCTGTGTGGTGTTTTTGACGAAGTTTGTTGAGGATGTTAGTTGCATCAAAACCTGCATTATCGCAGAGTTGCCTGAAACAATAATATAACGTTACAACAATTCGTTTTATGTACATATGTTTTATAAAAAACATTTTTATTATTATCTAATTATCAGTATATTGTAAATAGAAGGTAAATAAGTAAGATTTCACTTTTATATTTTAAATTATTAGTTACAAAATTAAAAAAGAAATTTATACATATAATAAAATAATTCGTACCTTGGAATAACCTCCAGAGCTCGGGCAATAGCACCGATGATGAGCTGTTCCTTTCCAGCGATTGTGCGGGAATAGTCACGTAAAGTTCTTGAAAGTTCCATTTCGATGGCACCCCCGCCAGCTACCACAGCGTCATTCTTAATCATTCGCCTGACAATCATAATCGCGTCATGTAAAGACCTCTCAGTCTCCTCCAAAAATTGATCAGCGCCACCTCTAAGTATAAAGGTACAAGTTCTGGCATTGGCACATTCAGCAAAGAAGTTAAATCTTTCTCCTCCAATTTGTTTTTCTTCGAATCTCTCGCAACGTCCAAGAATTTTTTCAGTAATGTCATTCGCGGTCGTAATAACTGCTCCACCACAAGCCTTCATTGTTCTCTTGAGATCTTCATCGACTACACGGCCAGCGCAGAACATGTCTCTGTCGGCAAAATATTGCGTTGCAACATCTCCTATTGGTAATTTGGATAGAACAACATTCGCTCCACTCTTGTGAATTTTCTCAAGCTTGTCATACAAAATTTTCCATTCAGCATCCACTACTTTCTGGTATTCTGCAACGTTGTCTACGCGCACTTCCGCATTATCTCGCTCTGCTTTTAATTCTAATTCAATATTAAGTAAAGCAATTTTACATGGTGTGTAGGATTTCGGTTGCATTTCAAAACCAGCATAAGAAAATGTTTTTTTGAATGCCACACCAGCTACTAACATAGAGTCTTCTAAAGCTCCTCCAGAAACCTAGAACATAAATAGATTTATTCTTACTCATTCACTTCTAGAAAGATGAAAATATATTCCAAATTACAGATGAAATATCAAATTAGAAAAGTTATCTATGACACTAACTTTTTTAATACCAATCATATTTAATGGTAGAAGCTCATCTAACATAAGGACAGCATCAACAACCATTTTGCTGAAGAATTTTCTCTGCTGGTGAATAAGTTTTGAGTTTAAAGCAGTTGCAGCACATTCTTCTAAAGTATTGCGAGTTTTCTGTTCATCAGATTTATCAATTTTAACACTAAGTTCATTAATTTTGTCTGTGGCTATCTGAATTGCTTTTCTAAATGCTTTAATTATAATTCGTGGATGAACTCCTTCTTCAATAAATTGTTTGACCTGTTTTAGGAATTCTCCAGCTAACAGTACTACACTGGTAGTACCATCTCCAATCTATAAGAATTAAAAAGAATGCCAATTATTAAATTTAATAACATTATCTCAGTAAATTACATAAAATATATATTAAATTATAAAATACTGTAGAAACTAATTTGAGACAATTTTGAATCTCATCAAAAATGTCAGTCTAATAGTTTCATATGATATTCTCGGATTTGCTGCATCTGACTTTCTCTTTAACAATCAGTGTAATAATATCATCAGAACCGAGTTTCAAGTACAGTACTCTGATAAAAGCATTCAATCTTACTTCTGCATCTTGTGATTTTGCAATATCGACTAGAGTTTTAGCTGCTGGATGAACAATGTCTAAGAGTTTCAGAATTGTAGCACCATCGTTTGAAATTGTGCCTTTGCCATTCTGATCAACAATAAGTTTATCCATACCACGAGGCCCCAGTGTTGTCCTAACAGCTTCAGCAACGGTTTGGCAAGCATTTATGTTAGAAATAAGTTGAGGCTTGCCTTGAGAGGAATCTGTTCCTTCTTTAAGGAGAATGATTTGTGGTTGCTGGAAAGTAAACAAAAATACATTTTAAAATAGGTAGCATTTTATTTTTGTCGAAGAAAGAAAAAGTATTTTGGAGTGAAAGTTAAAATTGTTTATTTTTTTAAATTTATGTTGATATAAGTATAATATATCCAAATAACAATAGTATGACATAAATATATCATTGCAATCATATTTTCTTAAAGAGATTTTAAACATAATTGATGAAGCATGGCAAGCTCGTGTTGGATATTACTAATGTAAGTTCATATCCTTATAAGGTTAGGACGACGTGAACTTCGCCATCAACATCGCCGACCGCGTGCTCTGAACCAGTGGCCTATCTCTTGTTCATTTCGGAAATTATGTAAAGTAAAATGCTAAACAAAGATTAATAACAATTGTTGACTATAACAAGATAATTAATTTAAGCCGGCTTAACAATATATGGAATATATCAAAATGAAAAACTTAAAAAGTAGAAAATCATTCTTGTCTTTATAAGCAGGAAGCGATAACAATTTATTATGGGAGAGTATTTACAAGAATTGTAGAGCTACTCACCATTTTGATATTTTAACAAAATCACTTTTATTACTTAAAATAATCTCTTAATTGTTAACAAATTAACAAATTTCCCAAACACAGATCACAAATTACAAGATAAAAGAGTCGGCTGCGCCTTAGTAATAATTTACCGCTTGAGGTCGCTAAAAGCGGTTTACGGAAGAGTACCTCAAAGAAGAGATGAGCCAATCATAAGTTAGTATCAAAGTGATTCATTTGCATTGAATTTGTTTTTTCTTTTTATAAAAATGAAAACTAAAAACCTATGCAGGTTAAATAATTAAAATGTTTTTGGAATTGATAAAATATGTAAATTTTTCAAAACATCATACATTTTCAACAATTATTTTTACTTAGTGACGTATTAAAAATATAACTTTATTATTTTTAACTAAAGAAATATTTACCTACTGGTAGTTATTTAAGTTTAGTTACTCATTCAATTAATTTTAATTTTATATATATCTTATCGATGCATTTAATACTTAACAAATTGTGAAAAAAAATTGAAAATAACAAAACCCATGTTTGTTTTCATGTAAAGAAATTCTTATTAAATATCCTAAAAAAAATGTAATATTTAAACTAAAGCAAATTATAGGCACACATTTTTTAAATTTAAAAATCTTTCCGCCTTCGATTCGGCGTCCAATCCCGACGGCTATACCGTTTTAATTCAAATTTTCTCCACTTTATTAGCTTTAGCGGTTAGCCTGTATTTTGTGGCGCCTCTTGTTAATTTGTTATTAGCATATGACGAATCAATGAGACTCGTCACTCGACGACTCGAGTGACTCGACAAGCGTCTGGACAGTTCTATAGGTCCTGACTCCTGACATGCTTTGATTGGATTCGTACTTCCAACGACTATCGAAGGTATACCAAAGTCACGTGATATATTAATGTAGGATTATTATCGAGGTCCACGCAAATAATGAGTACAACTCTTGTTGTAAAACTCTA
>UELV01088508.1:0-31690 GCA_900490015.1 Megastigmus stigmatizans | reverse complement strand
CTCACTCACTCACTCACTCACTCACTCACTCACTCACTCACTCACTCACTCACTCACTCACTCACTCACTCTCTCTCTCTCTCTCTCTCTCTCTCCTCACTCACTCACTCACTCACTCACTCACTCACTCACTCTTCGTACGTAATATCTTACATAGCCAACCATTACATGTATTAATATACCGAATATTCTCATTATTGATAAATGCACTCGGGTGTTTACTCGGGCGTTTCGCACTTGCTATTCTGCAGGCTGTCATTATATCAACGAATTAGCTGTGGGTATAAATTAACGCTTATGTTTCACGACCTGATAAAGAACGAACGGCATGTTTTACTTTTCCATTTAATTCTTGTTTGTCTATCGTATTTCATTTCATTTAGGTATAAGTAATAATCATGGCGCATTACTATACTTAAGAAAAATTAATCGATTAATTCTTTTGCACTTCATGCACTCTTCGTATATAATCAATTTCTCGTATTCTTCAAAGCTAAAATTTTCACGTTGAACACGCGCACAATCGAGAAGCATTCTAATAGCGACGTTACTCTCAACAAAAGCGTATACTGCTGCACGTACAGAGGAGGAGAAGACCGCAAGACCTCGATATTCTCATTCCAGAACAGGTGGACGCGGGCGGCCAAGAATTCCGAGACTCCGACCGACTGAATCAATTTCCTCTCTCTCTAAACCATTATATATTATGTACCAAAGCACTCGACGAGTACGTACATACCCGGGCATTTGATCTCCAAAGGCCGCGTGCTTACGCCGAGCCGGCTAACTAATCTCTCTTTCTCTCTCTCTCTCTCTCTCTCTCTCTCTCTCTCTCGCTCGCTCGCTCGCTCGCTGTTCGAGGGATTAACAACTCGCTTGTATACAGGGCAGCTGCGAATTCGAGCCGCTACGCTAAGCAGAAGCCGTTAATTACGTCACGTAGTCGCGGGAGTATGTATACGGACGAGGCATTGCGCGGAGGTCCAGTTATACGACAAAGTATAAGAACTATAGCCAGAGAGAGAATCGCGACAATGCTAACTTAAATCTTTAATTGAGTTGAATTGCTGATGCAGCGGCGCGAATTGACTTTAAACTTCTTCTTTTTCTTTTGTGTGTATGTGTGTATGGATGTGTGCTTGTTTCGACGAGCCTTTCTCTCAATTCTCTCACTTCGGCCAAGTTTTATTTATTTCATATTCAATTTCCGTTCTGTGTATATACACCGCCCTTGTTTCAAAGTAAGAACAGATTTTCTCGGAGAAAAGCTGTTCCGCCATGCATTTTAGTGCTATACCTGCGCTGTACGGAGAAATCGAGTAATGAAAAAAAATCCTCGAATCGAGAACGAGCATTAATGGTATATATATATAAAAATCAACAATTGATAAGCCATGCAAATGTTTCGAAAGAATGGAATGAACGGGGCGAGGAATGTAGGCTTCGAGGCGCAATGTCTATATTATGGAAATCCAATTAGATTTGTAAACATCGCTCCGTGGCATTATTCCGATGCGCTCGCTCGCTGCATGTGTCTCGGTATATGAGCGATGTATACATTATGAAATGAAAACGTATATATAGAGAGAAAGCATCGAAAGACATACGGTAGACAGGGTTGTTTCCATTTTCTATGCCGCGAGCCGCGCGCAAGACATAATAGCTTCGTGCAAAAGCGACGTCGGCGCCGGGGGTCACAGTAGCGGCTTTTCTTGTTTAGCAGCAGTTTGGTAAACTAGTCCCCAAAGCGTTTCTCGCTCTCTCTCTCCCTCGCGAATAATTACTAGGTATATAGCCTCGGATATCCGTGCGCGCGACTTTCAATTTACCGACCCCCCGAACTGTTTAGCAATGCTGCGCTGGCCGAACTTTTTGGCGCGTCTCCTACACTGCTCGCGCTTTCAACATTTTTCGTCGTTATAACTATATACTATATATATATATATATATATCAATTTCAATTGCGATCTCTTCACTTTTGCATATATATATATACATAATTCAGGTCGAAAATAGATTTTCTCGATCGTTCCAACTCCCACGATATTAATTTCTATATTATAGATTATGCACTGGATGGGTGGAATCGTTATTCATAGAGTCATCAAGCGGTTCGTTCTTCTGTATATAAGATCCGTCGGATGCATTCTCAAGACGCTGCGCGAGACAAATTATAATTGTGCCCATTAGCTCGTCGTTCGAATGTTTACTCCATTGAATAGTCCGTAGTCTCTCTCTCTCTCTCTCTCTCTTTAGTGCTCGAACGCACCGCGTGTCGACAACACAGCGCGGTATTGGCTTCTGCTGCCATGCGCTCTCCAACTTTTCGAGATGATCAGATTTGCATAGATGCTTAATTCACGACCTCGGCCCGATATATTTCGCGCATAGTAAAGTGCGTTATATAATTCTCAACATTCAGAGAGGAGATTATAAGAGACTTTTTGGAACGCGTAAATTTTATATGATACACTTATGTAAGAAAAAACAATTGACAAACACCACAGTTTTCTATAAAAAATGTATCGATTAAAGTTTTTTAGTTTTTCACAGTTTGACTTTTAGCATAGAAATTTTTTACAGATCGGGATCAGCGATCAGCAGTTAGGATAATGAAGGCGTAATCGTCTCGTGGTCGGTCAACGATATTCTCAGCGAAATATTCCGCGCTCTCGGGGAAACTCGACATCCTATCGATCGCGCGCAAAGCGTCGTCTGTCTCCGTTGCCGCGCGCGACGGCGATGGGTTTTATATAACTACGCGACGAAACCACCGAGGGCCACACCTTCGCTAACGCGTCGCTCACACTCTCTCTCTCTCTCTCTCTCTCTCTCTCTCTCTCGTTTCTCTCTCGTTTCTCTCTCGTTTCTCTCTCGTTTCTCTCTCTCTCTCTCTCTGTGTCTTGAGTGCGTAGGTTGAACTTCCGCCCTTTGTCGAGTAAAGCCAAGTGCTGGCTTGCAGGCTGTTACTTTCCTTCGACGGAATGCTTATATATATATGCTGTTGTCGAGACTTTTTCGGACTCTCAAGTGCAGAGCCCTGGCTGGGTTACTCTGCCTTTCTTTGCCCTTCTTTCGTGTATCGTTTTCTGTTGTAAATAAAATAAGTGCCAGGTTATATGTATCATATATGTGTGCGAAGGGAATATAAAATTTTTGTTGGGCGGGTAAAGTTTTAAAGGCATAAGGTCTGAATTTGATACAGCATTTTTTCTGTAGCATTGATATCAATGTACGTTCATTTCGTCTAAAGAGCCCTTCCACGCGAGGATTGGTAAAAATTATATTTTAGCGATAGTTTTATATTTTTTATCCCTTTAATAAGGAAAACCAAAAAGATTAGATGTTATCGGAACTGGGATAATGCTATTTATATATACATTCAAATTTTTATCTTTTTTATATTTGAATATATTAGGCTATGAACTGCGCGCAGCAATCGTTGTATAATCTCTAGCGCGTGCATTTTCTCTTGAACTGCGGCTATTCTTAAGTACTGAAAGATAAGCGAGTCTCGTCGAAAACGTGTTTATCTCCCGTTCCTCTATGTCAATTTATAAGTTATATTCATCAATTCCAATGCAAACTTCTTTTTCAGCTTTTCAAAGATGCCTACACACTGTAAGCAGTATATAAAAAGGAATGCACTCATCCAAATGAATTTCCATTTAATTATGTGCATCATCGATTAGCGCGCTTACGTGATCAGCTATGACTTTGTAAGTGATCGTAAGAAATAATTCCAATGTTATAGGTTATAAATATCATCGCTAAGCGAGATATAAAGTTTTTAATTTTTCAATGTGAATTCGAATACAATAATGTGTAGCTCGTTCTTCGCTCTCGGATGACCTATTGCGATATAGCTCCAATCTTTTCCAAACGAACACACGGCACCATTCAGAGTCTCTTACACAGGCGAGATTGAAATTTATTCGCTCAATAGCGAAAGAGAAGGAGAGAGAGAGAGGGGGGGGGGTAGAAGTGAGCAGCTCTTTCAATGCCGCTTATACAAAGTAATATCGCATCAAAGTAAGCCTCCCGAGCAATTGCTATCTCTTACGAGCTGCGAAAATTTGATTGATGTCAGGGCACAAAGCGGCATCACATAAAGGATAGAATCTCACTTTTCCCCCGTGTAGTAGTAGCATACGTTCATCTCGCGCGGTGATCGCCACAATTTTCCGAAAGAAGCAGCAATTGCTTAGGAAAACAATAACGACGGGAGAGATAGAGAGAGAGAGAGAGAGAGAGAGAGAGAGAGAGAGAGAGAGAGAAGCACTTGTATGAAAAAAGAAAAAAGAGGAAGAAGTAAGGGGCGCGCAAGGTTCTTCATATAAACGTATATCCGAGTCCCTTATCAAGCGGGAAGCGATTAAAGAGAGCCTCGAGGTGACTGGCAGAGATGCGCCGCCGCCGCGCTTTTACACCCGCATTGTGCACGCCATTCTTCTTCCGTGCGGAGACCCGCGACTGAAGGGTGTGACATTAAAAAAGACGACTGCCATGCACGAGCCTCGCCTCAAACCAAGCTTTTTTCTTGTTTAAACATTATAGTTGGGAAGTTGCAGAGAGGCTTTCCAGTTGATTGGAAATTTTCTCTCGTTAATCGCCACGAATATCATTGTCATTGGGGGACATATTACTTATCGCGCGCTCATGAATACGTTATATGTTATACACTAATTAAACTAATTACTTTGTTCGGTGATTCATTGTGTGTGAGTTTTCAGGAAAATGTGCGATCGGATAGAGGGTACAATGTTGAGAAGCTGTTTAATTAAATTGATGATTATGCATAACTGGTTCTTTTTTTTACTTATATTTTGATGTCAGTATAATATTTCGAGTTTTTGTTGGATTATTATTCTGCGTGTTTTTTTTTATATGACTGAGGCGGCTAGACATGCAATTAAATTGGAGGAGTGTAATTGCTAGGCAAAATAATTGGAGTGTCTTTATGAAATTCATCATTTGTAAATTAATTTTAAATAATGCTTATATAAAACTCATTTCTATTTGGGTAATAATTTATTTTATAAAAACATTCATAAATAGTGGATGTATTTGTCGCATCAAATCACAGAACCGATTCATATACACCAGCTCGACGCAAAAGTATCGAATTTAAATTTAGCGTACATCACCACATGCAATATCAATTATATTCAAAAGCGAATCGCTTCCTATATATTTTCCGCACTGCAATACCGGTGCGATTGCGTCGCTCTTCCTTCGCAAAGCAGAATCAGATTTAGAAAAACACCGCTTGAAACTTAACGAGCCTCCCCCCTCCCTCCCTCGCACTTTTTATCAGCTAGCGCTGATCTTCGCAGTCTCGAATTGATTTTTGCACGTACGTATATATGTATATGTATAATACGTGTACAGAAAGGCGAGGAGGAGGCCACACGCGCGGCGGCGGAGGCTCGTCGCATACATCGGAAATCCATAGACGAAGTTCACGGGCGAAAATGCGCGCCGGATGGCAGCAGCAAGAGCGGAAAGCGAAGAGCGGCGAGCCTCGATGCCAAGTGGCGCTCGCTATGTATACTGCTGCTCTCGATATTCTCTCTCTCTCTCTCTCTCTCTCTCACTCACTCTCTTTCTCTATTGCGCTCGTACAACAATACATGTCGCGGCAGCTACGATACGGATGTTCGGCCTGGAAAGGAGGAGAAAAACGAACAGAGAGAGAGAGCGCTACGCGCGTTCCAGAAGAGCAAATATCTATACTATAAATTTAGCCGCACGCTTGAACGCCATCCAATTGCAATATCAAACGTACACGTATAGGCAGATGGAAAAATGTGGGTCATTAACAATTTTGCAGATATACATATATAATTATTAGATGTACTTGTATATAAGCGAGTTGCACGATAAGAAGCGGCGACTTGGCGTAACGAAGAGTGAGTCGGCATGAGACACGACTTTTTCGCTACTGCACTGCACTGTATATATGTATAAAACATCAGCAGCGCGCCAATTATCTCGAGCGCAGACTTGTCTACGAACCGTGCAGGCGGAGGCGACCCTTACTTGTCGTCGACATTGACTTTCTCCCTCGCGCGCGCGTGGAGACTTGCACATGGCACATGTGCCCATAGGGCGACGACGGCGAGCGCACGAAAAGGGGGCCATCACAGCCATGCTCACCACCACCGTACCTATAAGACGTACGTCTGCACGAACGAGAAACGAGCCTTGCTTGTACTGCTGCACGACTCTTACAATACGACACTGCCGCCTGCATATCGTGTATATATATATATATATATATATACAGTTAGGTAAAATGGAAAGAGGTGTATAGTTATATAGTATCGAGGGCGATGCAACAACGTCGCGACGGCAGCAGCAGCGGCGGCGGCCGGCTTGTATTATATAAATAGCCATTGTTTCCCTCCAGCCACGTGTAGTCCATCCCCCGCGAGAGAGAGACGCCCGGGGTCTTTGTGCAGTAACTCGCCGCTCGCTCGCTGATGTATATAACTGCACGGCACGGCACACCGGCCGATTATATATTGGATCTGTCACTGTACTCGGTGCTGCTGCTGGCGCCACGCGACTTATACGCCTTTCAGAAATAAACGTCACGCGATGCAAGCTTTTTCTCTCTCTCTCTTGAGCGTGGTTCGTCGCCGTCGCGGTGACGTGACGCGTGTGTGCGAGCTATATGCATCGGTTGTCTCTCTGTAGTATTTATACATATATAAATGTCGGTGCAGGTGGTGTGGTTCCCTCGTTTGTCGAGGTTCTTTTTGCAGGGGATGGGATATCGTAATCGGAGCCGCCGAACTCGTTCCGCGATGAAACGTCCCCAATTGCTAATAAATATCTATAGTCGTATTCCTGCAAAAGGGTGTCTTTGAGCTTTTTATGCAATTACTTCTTTGAAGGTCAGTATTTCATATAGAATTGACATCATTCTGTATACCATTCTATGGAAATTTGCATGTATAGTCATTGAATTCCCTAGATTTTTCTTTATGATTATACGGGCTGCCGATTTGCAGTTCATTTTATTATTATGGATAAAGCTGTTGCGGCATATCGGCTCATCAAACCTAACTCCCTATGCGGATGCTGACCAAGGGTTGATAGCGGCAGATCAAAGGGCAGCCGCAGCAGCAGCAGCAGCAGCAGCAGCGAGGGTCGTTGCTGTTGCAAACAGCTGTACAGCAGCAGCGACACGAGTGCAGGCTGCCAAAACGCGTGTGTGCACAGCGGAATATCCAAATTGATTGAATTTCTTGGCTGCGATTCGCGGCGCCGAAGGTTGCTGTTGTTGTGTATATATATCTGTTACGGATTAAAAATCTTCACGATGAATATAGAATTAGCTCGGATGCGTTTCTTCATTATTTGTATATAGCGCGTGTAGAGCTGATTAATAATTGTTGTTGCGAATAAACGGAATGAATTTAATTTCAGTGAGGATCGCGCAGGAGTTCGAAATGAGCCTGACAATTCGTATCGTTGCTTTTCTCGTGAAAACTTCGTTTCTTTTTTTTTTTTTTTTTTTTTTGACGATACATAATTAACCCTTGGAATAAATTATTAGACGCGTATTGGACACACATATAGAGAAAGCAAATCGATCGTTCGGGACATTTCGAAGATTTCATATTGCGCTTTGCAGTGTGTGTGCTAATGATCAATCAATTGATTTGTCGAAGCATGGAGATAACCCCAAGAACATCGCAATAATATTTGTATACCTCTTAACATTCTTCACAATAATTAAAACACATCCGACAAAAACAAAAACATGACGAATCGTCATCAGACATTTTCAAGTATATATACTTTATTTCCAAAATCAAACTATTCCAATCCATATATATGCAACTCTTCCATATCGTCGATACTTTGCTTTCATAAATCAGTATGGCTTCGATTTCAATGCGTCTATTCAATTATGAGCCCCGCAATACTTTGCAGCGCACGCGTTACTTTTCGGAAAAAGAAGTCGCAACGTCGAAAACGCAAAAAATACACATGGAATATTCAGCGTAAATACACACACAGTAACAGCGATGTATATGCTGCACTTGCTATTGTAGCACGCGCTTTGTTAAATAATAACGGAGCAGGAGCTCGTGCGCACACTTTTATTCGTTCTCTCTCTGTCGGCAAAAGTTGGGGGGGCTCAAGGGCTGCAGTGGATTCGCGCGCGCGGGTATGTGTGTGCGTGTTTGTATGCAGGAGAGAGAAGGGTTTCCGTGCCGTCGCGCTGGGGCGGCGAACTGCGCTGTAGAAATGAATGAAACGCCACGAATCGATAACCACCGACTTATGCTCTCTCTCTCTCTCTTTCTCTTCTGAATACACGTCGCAAAGCGCAATGGCGTGTACACAGTGCATAGACACTCGTAGGAACTTAAACGTATACATACACCCAGGATTTGCAGATGTATGTGTAGGTGCATGTATATGCGCACGTATACTTATTTTTAAAACTTCGCTCGATAGTGACAGTGTACGTTTCGCGCTTCAGGGACATGACGCGAATATATACGAGAGAGAGAGGAAGGAGACCTTAGGCATACTGTTCTCCTCGTTCTCTCCCTCGTTTTGCAGATGTTATGTACCTCGCGTCAGTGGTATATATATATAGGGTGGTAACGAACAGATTATCAGACTCTACGGTATCGGATAGAGCGAAAAATTCTAAGTAAAAAATCATTGAGAAACTTTTCGATCCGATCAGTTACTACTGAGTAATAATCGATTGAACTTTTCTTCGATTGATTACTTTCTTATATAATTATTATTAGACTGATTTTCAATCGAGTATACTCTAGTAATTACTGATCGGATCGAAAAGTTTCTTAATGATTTTTTGCTTAGAATTATTCACTCTATCCGATACCGTAGAGTCTGATAATCTGTTCGTTAACATCCTGTATATAGACTCGAATTTCTACAAACTAGCGACTATAGTCTCTTTGTACTATGGGAGGCTTCTAAACGCGTTAAGAGCTCTCGCGCGAGCAGATGTTTTGAAATTATAGGCCTTCGAGTCATCGTATGTATCGATGCAAAGTTACGCATCTCCCGACCCTGCCGTTTATTCGATTATTGAGCTTTACGCATCTGCTGCTCTTTTTTCTGCGTTGTCGTGTATTTTTTTTAATGATAGTTTGTTGATTTTGATGTTTTTACGGTCTCATTTTGTCGTTGAAAAAAGTATATAGCCGCTGTTAAGCAGCTGTGTAATTGCGAAATCTGCAATGTAGCGGTTTTCTCAGAGAGCAATTAAAATACCCGGATACCGTTTTTAATATTGCTAGTAGACGTTGGACTACGAAATTTCGTTGGAATTTTACATGAAACTCTGAAAAACCTTGGCGTATGCATCGCTGCAAACGCGCATCTTTTTAATCTTTGCCATCAGATATCGTTACATAAGCGCGAATGGAATTTTAATCGAATGAATTAATATATTTTATATCCGACTTGTAAAGTATACGATAATTTATCAAAATAATGTTACTACAGTTTAATTATTTCTCGTAACAATTCAAGTTTCCACGTATATAATTATACAGCATTTTAACGCTCATCTGCACAAACATCATTTTCATTTCGATGAATACCTAATACAATCGCATAGAAATATAAAATTTTCGAAAACGACTCGTTTAATTCTCGGTACGGCGGTCGTACTTTAAAGCGTACTTTGTTGCGAGAGCCACTGTTTTACGTATAGGATTCAAGACAGTTTTATGGGATAATTAAATCCCAGCCGATATAACTCACACATACACACACACACACCACAAATCCACAGCAGAAGCGGAGCCTTGAAATTGCACGTTTCTCGCAATTTTTGCTAATTCCGAGTGCTTAACACGCAATATTCTTCGAATGGGGTACTCTGTATATATATAATATATATCTGGGAACGCGGCTTTTCAGCAGACTTCGCGCTTGTTCGCCAACCCGGGGGGAGAGTTTATTAAATTTTAATAAAGCTCTCGATGTTTTAAGCCGCGAGGCGCAAAGGCACTGCTTATGAATTCGCTCGACACGACCATTGCGATTTCTTGTGCTATCTTTGTGCTAGTCTTGATCCACTGTACTTTATCACACCTTGGAGCACTTGAAAATCTCTCTCTCTCTCTCTCGTTAATTGTCTCGCGCTTGATTAACAAAACCATTATTGTCTTAGCTCACTGTAAACGGGATTGTGAATCGTTTATCTCTCTAGAAAAACAAATGTAAATAAATAAATTAAGCGAGTCAAATCAGTCGATATACAATAAATATCAAATGCATCAATTTGGCAGCATCGCGCGACGAAAAATCGCGGGAAATCAAAAGAGCGCATGCACAGGAAGAATAAATAAAAAGCGAGTTGCGTGTATTCTGTGTGTGTGTGTGTATCCTGTGCGCGCAAGCTCATTGAAATTATGTATTTTAAATAGTCGGAAGTGAGTGGTTAGCGCACAGCGTGTCGCGTTACGCAAAAGAGGCGGTGTCTGGTTGCAGCCGCGGCGCACGACCACCAGCCATCCAGAAGCTGTAGCATCATCCTCGGTCGTTTTGCCGCTGCTCCCGTTGCTGCTGCTGCTCTCATTTTTTGTCTCCCTTGGCGCGACGTCCTGCGCGTCATTCGCGGATATGACGAGTGCGCGCACCCTAGGCACATTGACAGATTCGCGTTTCGCGCGCACTTAATATATGCGTAATTTATAACGTGTGCTGGGGATTGACCTCGTTGTAAGATTTTTTTTCGGACAATTTCCGTGGGCTTATATGTGTAATGTGTGTAATTCGCCTCTTCCAAGATTCCATTGTTGTATATAGGCCAAGTGGCCAGTCCGCTAACCCAATTTCGAGATAAAGTAATTATAGCGCGTTGTCAATGTAATTGCGTACTAAATACTGCGACAAATGCAGAATTCCGTGTAGTATCACATGCACGATTTTATTATTATTTTTTTTAAATAACAAAGGCACTTCGTTACAGATTCATGTTACGAACATGTCAGATACTCTGATGTTAGAGAATTTGTATATCAATCTGCCTCTAGCGAATCGATCAGTAAAAGCTCATGACCAACGTTTCTCATGAAAATATGAATATTGCATGCGTCATAATTATACACATAGCACAATTTGCAACCTGTATTTCCTCAGAATACCCCAGAGCATACGATCGATATAATTAATAACGATCACCGTGTCACGCTAATTATCCTAAATCTGCCGATAAAAGTAACGTGAACACGCGGCAAACCGTAAAACTTTTCATTTCTGTTCACAAGAAGACGCACAGACGAAACACATTTACCTTTTTACCCTCCCAATACGTATAATATTCCCACTAAAGTTTTCTGCATATTATTAGCCTATAGAATTATGCAAAAGATAATGGAAAGAAAAACTCTCTTTACCTTTACCTCTTGATTATGAAAATTTAAGGTCGAGAAAAAGCCTGCTTTTATATATCCCGAGCCTTTATTATCGGCACGCATGCAACACAGCATGTACATATCTATGTATACACGCTGTATCTCGGCGGTTTAACATTCGCACGCGAATCGGTTCCACTCAATCTCCCCGCGTGTGAAGTTCAAAAAAATTACCACGAAGAAGCGGCGGCGGCGTGTGTGTACGCAACTACGTTTTTAATTATGGATAACTCCTCACCGACTGACCGCGGCCGCCGCGTAGATAATAAAAAGCGCGGCGATTAAAAAAGAAAAAGAAAAAGGAGCGTAAAGGAAAAGAAAAGTTGATCGATAGCTCATTACTCTTTGTTCGAGTTCGCGCTAGAAATTAATTGCTTTTTGTGTCATCGATCACATAACTTTTTTCCATATTTAATGTTATATTTTATTCAAACATTTTCTAGCTTGAATAATTTGTGTTTGCTTTAAAATTAGAATTCGATTATTGACTTGCAGGATATAAATATTTGTAAAACAGTCTATTACGAAGACTTTGAAGTGCTGCGGCGGACAAATGTAGGCCACGCCAAATTATATAGGGTTTACTGAATCACCGCAGTCCAAAAGAAAACAATCCTCTTCTTTTTAAAAGAAAAAAAAAAGTAATGAGTATCAACAGCCCCACGCGTTATGTATACAAAGCACAGTCGGTAAAGCAGCAGCAGCAGCAGCCCAAACTCGCTCGCATCAAACGAACACAGATCGCCTGCACGCGGCTGCTGCTGCAAGGTAACAAAAGCTCTAAATCAAGAGCACATATATCCTCAAAGCCGAGAGAGAGAGAGAGAGAGCGCACGCAGCAATATATACCCGCGGGCCTCTAAAAATACACAATCGAAAACGGCCGCCCCGCGCGTTTATAGACAGAGTCGAACAACACCACCACCGCGTCTGCTGCACGCTCTCAGGTATAGAAAGTGTAACAGCCTCGGCGCAAAGTCAATGTCGCGTAAGGATAAAAATAATAATTGGCATGAGGGCCGGGTGGCGAAGATCGCTGCAACTCGCCGGTTGTTGGCGGTATCGTGGCGCGCGAAGTTTAGCGGGCCGCAGTCCTAGGCGCGCGCGCTTTCGTAAACGCACTTCTTATACCTGCAGCGGGTGCGAATATATCGCGCTCCGCCCTATATAGAATATATCGGCGATCGGTGGGAAAAAAAAAGAGGAGAAGAAATCGTGTTGGTGCGCGTGCCGATCTCGTATTAAATGATGAAGCTTTGGGGCTACTGTTGCGGCTGCAGCTGTTTCTACGTGCCCCGAGCCCTGCGCGACTGTTTCGATGCGCGGCGCAACGACTTCGGCGGTGGCGACTTTGATTACGTCAAATATGTGCCCTTGAAGCACGAGGTATACCCACATTATACACACGATGCGAGCTTTCACGCGCTTTTTTTTTTGTTGCCTGTTGCAAGACGAGCTGCGTGTCACCTCTTTGATTTTGCACACACATCATTAGCCGAGCGTGAATTTTGTAAGCTGCGAGATGAATATAATAAGTCTTTCACGATCCGTGGTTATATACAGTGTGCTCCGAAAAGATAGAGTATAATCGAGTTAAGTGCGCTTATATATCGACGCTTATTATCTTTCAAGAAGCTTCCCTCGTCTTCTTCTTCTTCTTCTCACAGCAGCAGCAGCAGCTGTTCGGAATACCAATGATGCGCGCTAGGTTTTTAATCCTGTCCCTGTAATATTCGTAGCTTTTGGTTCTGGGGAGTAACTGCGAGGGAGAAAGCTTTTCCCGTGGCGTGCGCACCTCGCATAACAAACGATTCATTAAAACATTTTGTTTTACCATTGTAGTGAACGGAAAATAAGATCGACGTGTTGTGCTTTTCGATTTTCCTTTTATTATCGTACCCATATATATATATATATATATATATATATATACACGCTGTGCGTTCGCGTGTGGGTGTATTTGTCATGTGCTCCGTGCATGGGAAAAGTTGAATGCCACGTGTACTGCTGCAGCTTTATTGTCATAACCCAGTATAAAGCTATTTCTGGTGTGTGTGCGCGCGCAAAAACGTCACCTTGATCGAAAATGTCACCAGGCGTATTACTCATTTGCGCGTCTGTACTCGACGTTTCGGCTCTGATGATTACTTTTTTAATGCGTTTTTTTTTTGTTTTATATACTTCGGATCGTGATTTATATCTTGACATATTTATCATGAATACGAATATTTAGTCGTGCTGTATAACTGTTCTGGTTTGGTCGCGGTTTAAATAATGATTAAAAATAAAGACAAAAGTACTTTTTTCAAAATAAAAATACTATTGATAATAGTTGATTTATTTGACTATCAGAATAGTTGTTGGCATTCCAAAAGCAAATTTCATCGGTACATAACAATCCTTGTCCGAAGCACACAGAATATCGCACTGCACTCGAAGGCTATGCTCGTCGACTTTTTGGCAGAGCACACCTATACATATACAAACAATATATGGAGGATATATAGAACGGCTGCTGCGGCGATGTAGAAACGGAAAACAGCGCGATTTAAACTTTCGAGTGGATGTACGCTGCGGCCAATCGGATAAGCGTTTTCGTTCGCAATCGATCGATAAATACACGCTCTCGCGGTGTCTGCATTCGCCCACGCGCGTCTAGCCAATCTTCCCCAACAATTGCGCAGCGACTAATCGAGAGACAATGGGAAGCGAGAAAGCCTTCATCCCCCCCAACCCCCATTCCCCACCCCTTGCACCGTTTATTTTTCTCTTCTAAACCGTGCGCGCGCGCGAAACCCAAGCGTTATTAGTTTTAAAGGATATATCGCACAGCTGATAGCCGATCGCCGATCGAGTGCGAACTAAACGATTCTGCATAGCCTGCGAGTGTGTTATAAGTATATGTATAAATAGAATATTAACATTTTACTATGACGGCTGTGCAAGGCGAAAGTCTATAAATTAGCGTATGTAGATGCGTGCACGGAGAAAGGCTGTGTAATACACCTTTGCAGCCTCGCGCCGACACTTTAGTCGATTATATTATGTATATGAATTAGTTCCGCAATGGCTTTTGTGGCTGAAATTGAGCGCCTTTCACGTACGCTGGGCACACACACGCGCGTGCACGTAAGGCGACAAATTAAGCGCGGCAATGGAAACTGGTTGGATCGGGTCCTGCGGACATGCTATGCGAGCGCGAGAGGATAGCAAAAGGAGATATTATCTTAACGAGGAAATGCGTTGTTTGTTGGATTGATTTCGGCTGGAGGTGCAGCAGCAGCGGTATAATAAAATGCAATTCATAACCGTTGCGCAATCGCGGCGACAATTGTTATATAGCTGCAAGCTACGATGACAGTATCAAAATACGCGATGCTGCTGCTGCTGCTGCTGAAATAAAAATGACGTAATGTTGTTTACGTTCAAGTTTGGACTAAGAAGACAAATCTTGCGTGGATAGTAAATCCTGACATATTATTTCTTTTATTTTCAGCTCTGAAACTGCAGATATTTATATGATACACGTACATTTGAGCAATACGTCACCAAGATCAATAGCGTGAGGCCCCATAACTTGTCGACCATGCCACTCTCCACAATGAATCCCGCGCAATGCCACTTCATTTCTGGCACATCATTTACACCAAAGACTCATTTTCTATCTGTATACAAACACGTGTTTAATTAATAATATATATATCTATCACAGAAAGCACGATATATATTAACTGTTGAATCGCTGCCAACGACCTATCCTCGAAATTCAACGTTCTCATCCTTCCCGCAACATATCCCCCACACACATTCATTTAATCAGTTAGTAATATTAAATCGCAGAGCTGCGAATCTCTGCATGCGTATATATACATACACAAATCAAGACTAATGAACATGCGTTTTCTTCAATGTTGCAGGTCGAGGCTGGCGACGTTATACTCAGGGTGAACGAAGTCGACGTCAACCGCTTCACGACTAAAGAAGGTAAATTAATCACCGTTAAAGTCCCCCAAGCCGCTGCTACCGCTGCCGCCGCTGCCACCGCTGCCACCGCTGCCCCCGCATTAAACATACGCACCTTCATTATAGGATTATTTATATGTTATCCACACTAATATCCACACTTTCATTGCGCAATTCGCTAGACAACTAGACGCTAGATAGAGAAAGAGAGAGAGAGAGAGAGAGAGAGAGAGAGAGAAAGTCGGTGGGAGTTCAAAGATTAGATGTCGCGTTTCTTTTGCACACCGGTGCTATAGGCGTAAATGCCTCTTATACACGCGAATACGTGTAGAGCGCACAGAGCTATATAACAGTAAAAAACAGTGTATATATGACAGAGAGAGGAAGAGGTAGAACTCGCGTACAGTTTTAGGTGTTCCACTTTCTTTTCTCGCGCGCTCGTATGTGCTTCTTCTTCTGCTTCCCTCGAGTGGTTGACGCGAGCTTGCAAGCAAAGGCGGCCCAAAGAGAAGAGAAAAAGCACTCGTGCGCGAGAACGCCTCTCTATTTTCGATTCGGCGCGCGAAAAAGAGCGAGAGAGAGAGAGAGAGAGAGAGAGAAAGAGGGAGGATGCAGAATCTCTCGCTCCAGAAGTGTTTCCGCCGTATACAAAACGTCGTCTGTAATTTTAGCCTCGCGCGCCGAAAATCGCGCGCGCACTGCACGGATATGCTGCCGGGAATCTCAAGTATATATGTCTCTCGAGCGCGGAGACTTTATCCAGTTTGAAATCGAGAGTGGAACGTGGAATCATCTAAGCGAATTAAGCCCATTTAAACTTCATTGTAGATAATAACGTGTGTGCAACTTATATACAATGTGTAATAGCAGAGTAATTTATACTTTGATCGGTTTACTTTGGTTATTCTCTTTTAATTATTATACAAATGAAAATTTTCGCGCTTCTGTCGAGCAAATCTGCTTGGATTACACACAAACGGCGCATTAAAAAACTATATAACGAGCGCTGAAATGTTACCGCGCTTATATAAAATCAAATCGCAAATTTGCACGATTTCTCTCTTCTCCGCATTATTTTCCAATTGATTGTGTGTCGTAATGTTATCGTCGACTCTTTTCATCAAACTCGTTTTATGCCAAACAAAACACTCGCGACATTGCGCAAGATCGTTGTTATACATATATATAGATGGTCGACGAATCGTTATACGGAAAGTTAGCCGTGGCGATAGAATTTGCAAAACCCTAGCGGGGGGTCGTACACAAAACGGCCACGTAAACTATAGTCGACTCGTAAAATCTGCGGATAGTTGGGTTGCGGGGGAGGGAGGGGGGGAGATACGAATCGATCGGTCGGGGGGACATCCAACTGTACATAACAGAGTCGAGTTTCGACCATCTATTTTCGGCTTTCGCAAACTTGCCTGGCTCTCTCTCGCTCCGCGGGGTGCAATTTCGAGCCTCGAGTGTGATTCTCTTTCTCTCTCTCTCTCTCTCACTTGGTTGGTCGTCGATTCGCAGACAAGTGCCGCCACTCTCTCTCTTTCTCCGCTCCCTTCCCCTGCTTTCCAACTTTTAAAGCCCCCTACTACAGTCCTCGCCCACGCGTCTAGACCAAAGACAATTTTACTCTTCTCTCTCTCGTTCTCTCTCTCTCCGACTTTTTATCTAACCGAATTGTTCTCTATCACTTGAAATTCATCCTTTCGCAATTACCATATCCAAATTTTTCTTTGTACCCCTCTTCTCTCTTTCGCTACGATCGCTCTAGATATACTCTAACGCTGTTTCTTGTTTATTGTAAATATTTGGTTAACGAATCGCGATATTAGCGAATATAAGCGCACGGAATGAATGGTCGACCTCAGTCAAGGACTGTCTTCAAGTCGTTTATACTATATCTCGTTGCGAATGTATATAGAGTCGGCACTCACTAGAGCGGTACACACACACGAGAGAGAGAATTGCTGAATCGTTCTAGATTGATTGACTACACCTCGAACAATTGACGCGAAGCTAACCTACGCGCCTATTATATTTACGTCTGTGTGTGTCGGTTTTTGTATCTCGACAATAATAGCTGCGCGGCCTTTTTTTTCATATAAAGGCCGTATACTTGTTTTATTCTCTCCGGTGCATGTAAGTTCGTTACGCGTGTGATATATAGCTAATGTGCAATAACGATTATTTAACGCGTGATTAAATTTTTGCAAACATGCAATAGTATAATGGTTGTATAATGGATAATTGATAAGGTATATAAATAAGCAGATATAAAATGTTTCTAAAATTAAATTCATACTATTGTATACACACAAACATTCACTTAGAGCTTGTAAGACGCATGTATATAGTAAAGGTCACCGACTATATCATCCTCGCAACTTTCACATGGACTAAAGCTCTAAAAATAGCCACCAACAATTATTATTTTTTTCCTTTCAACACTATACGATGGCAAAGAAACGGCGTTATTGCTAAAGCTAAACGTACTTTTTACGCTCGTTCGCGGGGAGCTGCGCGGCAGCGGCGGCGGTGGCATCATCTCCACAGCGGGCGCCGTTTAAAGGCCCATTTGTTCGGAAAAATGCATTGTATACACGCGCATTCTCTCGTAACAGCAACAAAAAAAAACTAAGAAAACAGCAGTATAGGGCATGGTATTCAGGATGATCGGGTCAGGGAGAAAAAGGGGGTCAGTTGGCGCGGCGCGCAGCGATAAAACTGTAATTTGCTTAGGAGCTCGCGCGCGCGCGGCCCTGTTATACACAAAGCACGCGCAATGCTGTTACGGCACTGCCATTCGCTTATATATATACACTTAGTACGTATGCGCGTGTATGTGTGTGTGCGTGTGTACGGGGAGGAGGAGGAGGCGAGGCTCACACACACACAGACGCATACGCGCGCGCACGCATACACACGCATACCGAAGCAGCAGCAGCACAGCAGCAACAGCAGCACACCCAGCATCTCTTTCTCTCTGCTTCTGTTTCAGTTCTAAAATGTCTACGGCTCTCGTCGGATCCCGTCACGTTGAAGCTGCGAAGGGGTAAGTCTCTCAGCATATCCCACCGTACATAACACAAGCATATATATTTTCGGCCATTTCCTATATAAGATTCCCACTTACTTACAATACCTGCCTGTCTCCACGCGCGTCTACGCTTGCATTTTTTCCTATTATACACACTTTCTCTCTTACATATATATATAGCGTATATGCGTACCGAGAGTCGATATATAAATCATTCGCTTTCTCTCTCGCGCGCATTCCTGCGTCGTACAACGTTACTTGTTTTTTTTTTCTTTCTTTCTTCCTGTACGTTATTCGTTCTTGCGGACTCGCGCGCGCGCTATAAATCATGGGGACCGATACGATAAGGATAGAGTCGGTGAGAGTCGAACGAAAGAACGAAAAAAAAAAACAAAGACGCGCGCGCGCTGGACCAAACAATGACATTGTTGCTGCTACAGCCCGGGTGCGGAGAAAGAGGTCGAGGGAGGGGAGTGAAAAAAACCTCTCCGCGGCTTCAGACGTGCAATTATTGACATTTATATACGGCTCGAGTCCTGCGGGATATCTACGAGGTGAGCAGCGTCGAGTTGTGTACGGCGCAAAGGGGTTATTCCTATATATATCTTCTACCGCAACGGTACATATACAACGGCGGCATGCAAAATTCTGCACGTCGAGCGGAACTCTGGCCGGATGTCATCGTCTGCGGGCTTGCATAATTTTGAGACCCCGATGCAACAACTCTTACGCGCCACGCACGGTGGTGCAGGTCTTCTCTCTTTATCTGCGGAAAATTGAATAATCGGGTTGAAAAGGCGTCTGCAGCACAAACTTTCGCGCGTCAGCACTTTCGCTCTGCAGTATTAGAAAATAGTCTCGTTTCTCCCAACTGCTCCATAGTGCAGGAACGTGATTATTACCGGTATAGCAAGTCTCGTATGAACATTTTAATTCGTACGCGTTCCTCGCATTTATACGGAACCGTGCGCTCAGCGAGAGATGTCTCGAAAAATTCGCGTCCTCGCGCCAAGAGTAACGCGGCAACGGAAGAATTTTTTAATTAAAATAAACTGGGACAGATGTTTATCGTCGTGCTCAGCCATCGTGCATACAGCGTCTGCGCTGTTACTTTATCAATTTCCCTGCGAATTTCATAATGTGTAAGAACGCGCCCGAGGGTTTTTTCGCTTTTTTCTTTTTTATATCCTCACGTCCTCCGCAGTACTAACTCTCAGCAGCGCATATCAAACTGAAATAACACGCTAGTCCTGATCCGCGCTGTATGTCAGCAAATTTTTACTCTAACGCAAAAATACAACGGTCGCGGCTCTCATTAGAACGCTTCGAGCAAGCATCGTCGTCGTCGTCACAGCATTGTTAACACACATCACACACACACACGATTTACGCATATTCTCCGCATAAGCTTCCGATCACCAACTCTCACACACTCAACGCAGCTCGTACGATACACCAACCGTAAGCTGTACACAGCCATGCGTACACACACAGAGCGAGAGAGCGAGAGAGAGAGAGAGATATCTTTAAATATATCCCTCCATATAATCGTGCAAGCAAGCCGAAGCAGTCTCTCGCAGCAGGCCCGCGATCTCACTCCTCGCCGCGCATTTTCCACAGATCCCGAAATAAAGGCGCACGTGCGGCGTCTGCTCTCGCCGGCGGAGACGATCTGCGAGGAGCCGGAGAAGAAGGAGAAGAGCCGACGCTCCTCGTCGCGCAGCAAGTCCTCCTCCGTCTCGCCCGAACTCTCGATCGGTCCGCCTCAACAGCACCAGCATCAGCAACAATCTCAGCAGCAGCAGCAACAGCAGCAGCAGCAGCAGCAGCAACAGAGCAGCTACAGCTCGCACTCGCGGAGCAATGGGTCGTGCAGCGACGCCTCGGCCTCCTCCGATCTCGAGGCGCTACTACCCCAGCAGCTCGACAGCTTCAAGGAGGAGGAGCGCGAGCAGTGGGAGCCGCTCGCCGCTGACAAGTTCACCAGGCAGAAGAATCCGCCCAGGTATTTTCGTCCTTTCCTCGGTATGCATCGCGCAGCTTTTACGTGCACTTTTTGAGAGCTGCAGCCTACGGGAGTTGAACAGTTTATATTGTCCAAGGCGCTCGGCTACGTTTTCGCGATGGCCGGCCCCTCCCACTCGATACGAACTCTGTGCTGTGTATATAGAGTGAAAAAAAGAAAACAACTGCGAGCGCATTGGGTTTTCTCGCTTTTTATCGCATTCCGCGTGTGCGCCGCTGATTTATCGTGCTATACGCTCCGTTTTTTTTTTGCATATACGCGCGACGTGCAATCTGGCCGCTGTATACGACGAGATATATACGCGAATACGGAATTTATAGCGGTGCGAACGAACTCGCATATATATACAGCAAACGCGAATATATACAAGTTATTTTGTTTATTCGGAAATGTGTATTACGTAATAGAACCATTTGAAAATGTAGCCGAGCCGACGGACGTTTTGGCATGAACGAAAAATTGTGTCTCATACCTCGTTTCTTAACCTTTTATATATACATATAAAAAAAACCGCCTCCGTGGGACACGAAAAATCCGCGCGTTCACTCATTGCTTATTTAATCCATGGCAAAAGGTATTTTTTTCTATCAGAGAATACGATATATATTTATTCTACTTGTTTATTGATGTAGTGACAGAATAATAATAGGCATGTCTTATATATACATCCTTGTGATACAGTGTAATATTTCTATCTAAACGTATTTTAGGATATTTGTTTTATCTTTTATCATTCTCTTATGTTACACATTGTATTTTTTGTATTATTCGACGTATGTATACAATATATAAATTTGTTCTTTACGTATATATTTGCTATAAACGAGGAGTTTAGAGAAGATTTCTATTATTATTGTTCGGTTGATGATTATTTCACGAGTCAGCCTTAGGACGCTGCGGGAATAGTAATATCATCTCGGTATTACTCAGCCTAATTCGTCTATTATATACGTGTTCAGAAACTTTGTTTTTATTGCATGTTGCTAAATTGAATCGAAATTGTAAATCAAATTGTGACTTAAAAGTTGTTTTTGTAATCTATACTCTCCTTTAATGGTATACTATACTCTAGTATCTTTGATATTTTATGTACATTTTCCTACATGAAGAAGCTGAATTTATTTTATTGGAGAGACTATATTCTTATACTTGCACTAACAAATCACCATTTGCTGTTTTTCTCTATGATTTATATAATGTTGATTACATCGTTACTCGCTCTTAACTCTCACCAGATCATGTTTTATTATTTTTTTTATTTTTGTTGCTTACGCCTCATTAGACACGTCATCAAATCATTTATTCTAAATTATTATTAAATACAATAATTATATTGATAGTTAATTTGGAACATTTTAGCAGATATTTCTAGTAATCGTTTTAAATTATAAGAGTTATATAGTTGTTTATGTAATTATAGTAATAGAGTTTTATTTAGGTAGCTATTAAGATCAACTTAATTATCCCGTTGACAGTTCAGTTGTTGACATTGCTTACTTATACCTTTTAGTAGCAGTCTATCTTTAATGTAATTGTCCTTATCAGTTGTTTTCGATTGATCTAACAAAACGAGTAATTTTTTCCATTTGCCTTTCCAATTGGGAAAAAGCGTCGGCCTCATATATATTGCATTCGACTCGAAGAGAACCGAAAGTAATAAATCAAATTTGTTCTCGCCTCTATAAGCTTGCTTATCAGTTGTTGCATATGTGGTCTTTTCTAAAAATTCTTTGACACTTTCTCGTTTATATGTCACACACACAAACACATACACACACGCACACACACACGCACACGCATAACATACATAGATAGAAAAGTTGTTGATTGTCAACCACACAGTGTTTTAATATATACGATTGGTAGGAGAAATTTATGTATATATATACATTTGCAAACTCTAACGATTCACGCACTAGTATTCATATACATAACCGCAGAGGAGTAACCAATTGTTTGTATGTACATAACATATAGGCCGATGGCATGCGCGCGCTATCCTCGACTCTTTAAGCCTGCGCAAAACGTGCGCAAGACCAAGGATAAAATGTCACCCTCTCAAATCCCCTTTATCCGGCAGATTCGAGGCGTACATGATGACGGGCGACCTGATGCTGAATCTGTCGCGCACACAGCAGAGCAGCGGCTTCCTGCCCAAGTACCAGAAGAAGGTCGACTCGTTGAGGTACAACAATCACCACACCCACCATCACCACCACCATAACCACCACAATAACCACCACCACCACCACCATAACTCGGTACCTACAAGTCCTAACGATACGCTGGGCCAGCGGCGGGCGGCCGGTAACTCGAGCAGCTCGGCCAGCACCTCGCCCGTCGGCATGAGCAAACGCGAGGCCATAGGTGGCTGCTCCGCCCTGCAGTCCAGCGCCACGAGCGGCGACAAGAACGCCACCGGCCAGCACCAGCAGCAGCAGCAGTCGTTGGCGAACCAGGCCAACGCGGCGAACTCGGCCGCGGGACACGGTTACGGCTCGGGCTTCGTGCGCACCTCGAGGTCCGAGGACCATCTCCAGTTCCAGAAGGATCCCTCGATGTCGGCGGTCGACATAGACATCGACGACGACGTCACCTCCTCCCTCAACACCCTGCTGGACACGCGCGCCGAGAGCTGCGGCCCGGGCCTCTCGAGCGAGCGCATCGTCTGGACCTACAACGCCCCGGTCAGCTCGGCCTCCGCGGGCTCCCGGTCCTCCCACTCCTCCCACTCCTCGGACGCCGGCTCCCACTCCTCCTCGCACTCCCACAGCTCCTCGGGCTCGGGCTCCTCGACCGAGGGCACCAGTCCCCAGCGCTCCCTCTCGCCCGCCTCCCCTACCTCGGTCTCTTCTTCCGTCATGTCCTCCAACTCTGGCTCCCGTAGGTTCCCCCTGCCTGCGGCCGCGGCCACGGCTGCCTCCTCGGCGGCGGCTGCTGCTGCTGCTGCCGCTGCAGCCGCGGGGGTGCAGTCCGCGCAGTCGGCCCTGGCTCCTACCCATCCGGTCCACGGTGCCCAGCCGGCCCAGCACCCGTCGTCCCAGGGCTTCCTCGCGGCCAACGGCGACCTCAGCCAGTCCGAGGCCATCAGCAACATGTCCAGTCCGGACTACAACGACGAGGAGACCATGGACATACTGAGCGCCCGCGACATCATGATGGTCAGCGACCCGAGCGACAGCGACTCGACCATCCTAGCGAGCGAGCCACCCCAGCGGCGTCTCAAGCAGCAGCATCACCATCAACAGCAGCAGCAGCAGCAGCAGCAACAGCAGCAGCAACAGCAACAGCAGCAGCAACAACAGCAGGACGAGCAGCATAGGATAGTGATACAGGTGAAGGGGCCGGAGAAGGAGGCGGCGCTGCGGCACGTGAGTCCGCGGCAAGGGCGACGGAGGGCCGGCAGCGCCGGTTCCGACTCGGAGAGAATGCCCCTGTCGCAGCAGTCGCCCACCGCCCAGCAGAGGAACAACGGCATCGTGCCCGAGTACGCCGGCTACCAGGTGAGTCTCGCTCTTCTTCTTCTTCTTCTTCTTCTTTGTGTAACTCCGCCGACTTGCGCCTATTAATCGCGCCGATTCTTTGACGAAAGGAGCTGAGGGACGCAGAGGACGATCGAGAGCAGTACGGCTACTACGACGAGCAGAGGCAGAGCGGAGTGTCCCCGCCTCATTCCGCCGATGAGGAGAGCGACATAGAGAGCCTGCACAGCTTCCACTACAGTCCCAAGGCCGTCGACCTGCCCTCCGCCGTCAGGCTCGCCAAGAGATTGTACTCGCTTGACGGCTTCAAAAAGTCCGACGTCTCGAGACACCTCAGTAAAAAGTAAGCTCTATAACCCTCGCTCGATTCCTTTATTTAGCTCGAGTCGCACACACACACACGACACTGATCTTTATCTTGTTCCCGTTGCAGCAACGATTTCAGCAGAGCAGTCGCCGAAGAATACTTAAGATATTTTAGCTTTGAACGGGACACGCTGGACGTGGCTCTCAGAAAGTTCCTTGCTCAGTTTTCGTTGACCGGAGAGACCCAAGAGCGGGAACGCGTTCTCGTTCACTTCTCCAAGAGGTATCTCGACTGCAACCCCGGATCGTTCAACTCCCAAGGTTCGTGAGACTTTCCTATTACATACCTTAAAGAGCAATCGCTTAATTTCAACCATTGTCATTTTCATTCTTGTATTATTATTTTCTTTTAGACGCTGTTCATACGTTAACATGCGCTATAATGCTGCTCAATACGGATCTACACGGTCAAAACATTGGCAGGAAAATGTCGTGCTCCGAGTTCATAGAGAATCTTTCAGAGCTTAACGACGGTGATAATTTCCCGCGAGATGTTCTGAAGCAGCTGTACAATGCCATTAAATCGTTTCCTCTGGAATGGGCTCTGTGAGTAAAATGAAAAGAAAAAAGAGAGAAAATAAGCAGTAATAAGCGAGCTCACGATCATTTATATATATATATATATATATATATTTTTACAGCGACGAAGAGGGAGATGAGGTTGCCTCACAGGCTCTTCAGCAAGGAGACAATCCAGTGATATCCGCTAGTGGAAATCCATTTCTCGATGTGCCAAATGTCAGTGGCGCCGCAGAGTTCAAGAAGGGCTACGTCATGCGCAAGTGCTGCTACGATGCTAATGGAAAAAAGAGTAATTATTCTGACAAAATCAGTAAGATTCCGATCAGTTCGATACATTGTCTAATGATAATATTGTTTTAGCTCCATTCGGAAAGCGGGGTTGGAAAATGTATTATTGTACATTAAGAGAACTTGTATTATATTTGCACAAAGATGAACATGGCTTCCGCAGCGACAGTTTGCACAATGCCATACGTATTCATCATGCATTGGCAACGAAAGCGTCCGATTATACAAAAAAACAGCACGTTTTTAGGTTACAGACTGCCGATCAAGCCGAATACCTCTTTCAAACTAGGTAAATTATTTAATTTCTCTACACGCCAACGATCATAAGCTGTATCGAAACCATGTTCAATATAATAAATGCACCAATTTATAGTGATTCCAAAGAACTGCAGTCCTGGATTGATACAATCAACTTCGTTTGTGCCAGTTTCTCCTGTCAGCCGCTTGCCGGCGCGGTAGGTTCTCAACGAAAGTTTCAACGGCCTTTGCTTCCATGCAGACATACAAAATTACTTGCAGTGAGTAGTTGCACAATTCGCTATCGGCCCCTTAGTCATTACTTTTTTTTCATTTTTTTTATTAGTGGTTATTTATGCTTTACTAAATCGATATTGATAAATGTATTCAGAGAGAACAGCTGCGCGATCACGAGGATAGAGTAAACAAACTTGAGTCAGAGTTGGACGAACATAGACGACATCCTCCGGAAAGGGGTGCTAAGGCACTCACAATTCAAAACTACAAAGAAAAAGATGCATATTTACATTATGAGGTAAGTTGCGAGCCTTTAGTTACGCTATTCATCATTTGCCATCGGTAGAAATACAAACCATGTGAATGCTATAAAATTGAAATATTATTTCAGCTGAAAAGGTATAAAACTTATGCGTATCTGTTACGCTCAAGGTTGGCATACACAGAAATCGAGCCGTCTCTTGCGGAGAGCAGTATTGGAGAGGTGGACGAAAGCAGCGGTGCTTTCATGAACATTGACGTAGCGTTGGTGCCACCCCCAGTTCCAGATCGTCCAGCCACTAATAGGTATAGTTACAGGGCTGCCATTTACAATCGTAATCTTTTAAATGGTCAGGACTACAGCGGGGACATTGGTTGACGTGTAATGGGTGTCTTTTCAGCATGTGTGGTCTAGTCCTTTCTATCTACGCAGGTGCTTAACCAGTAGCAGTCCTTTCCATTGAAAGGCTCTTGAAAAACATTTCTTTTAAAACCTAATGGTTTGCACATTTAAAAAAAAACTTACGAGACTGCCAAATCATTCATAAAGTATCTTTTTAAACTGTACTGATTTTTATAACGAACACGGAAAGTTCTTGCAACGGAAATCAAAAGTGCAAAACTGCATCTGGAATCTTCTGCGTAACTAGATTCCTAGTCCAACATGCCGGTAATTAGATGGTGAATGGATCAGGGCTTAGAACTAATACGATACGGTATTGTACATTGATTACTAATATAACTTAACAAATTAATATACCATTGATACTCCTCTAGGCTTTCTGCCTTACAAAAAAAAACACAATATCGGTTCTTCTAAATCGATTAAAATCTTGTCCTGTAAACAAATGGTGTTACTGTTCTTTATGTGACAAATTATTTATTAAATTAACCATTAAAAATAAATTCATCAAGTACTAATCATTAATTATAATAATATAGGTCCAATTAAACGTGACTTTCGACAGAAACATTATTATGAAATAACTCCTTCACTTCATTTCTGAATGTTGCGATTGCTAAATGTTATACATTTTTGCAATTAAGATGCCATTATTTTTTTTAGAATTTTCTGTAGTGTTTTGCAATAATGTTTATATACAACCGTTTAATTTAGTAAGTGTGTTTAGTTTTTTTTACTTCAAAATGGTCTAGCTAAATGATACATTTATTTAATTCAAGCGTTTCGAAAGTCATGTTATCACTATTTCTACTGTAATTATTTTTTACATTTTTTTATTTAATGTATGAAAAAGATAAAACGCAAAAATAAGTTTTGAAAGTATAAATAATAATGATTTTTTAAACAATTCTTTTTCAAACTATGCTTGATGAAAATCAGTATTAAACTTTTCTAACGGTGAATTAAAGATCAATGTATAATCGAATTTGATTATCTAATGCTGAGGAATATTTCTTAAACATTGCAGTACAGACGAGAAAATTTGATAGAAATTAAGCAGTTAAATATATGAATAAAACTGTTCATGTTTGTACAGAGTTTTGAAATAATTTGTAACACTACAATAATTTCCTCTACAATTCTTTAAATGAAAATTAAATTGATTTAACAGCTAATGTCCCCTAAAGCTTTTTATGGTAATGGGACGTAAAATCGGTTTGGCAAATAATAAACCTATCGAAGATTGCTTTGATTATTAAATTTATACCGTTCTTAATTTTTATAGTGTTTTATATAATTTTGTAAACAAAACTGTACTAGGAAAAGAAAATTATTTTATGTTCAAATACTATTACAAAATATTGTTTAATATTAACTAAGTACACTTAAATACTAAATGAGTAAATATATATTTCTCTAAAAGTTGGGATTATTCTAAGCTTTTATTGCGCTGTATTTTTTTATATATTTAAGTTGACAAGGCTGTGTAAAATTTTTCATTCTTCAGAAGTAATAACTTTAAACTTAGATTTACTGAATTCAGATTGAAAAATGCCATTGAAGCATTTTTTTAGCATAGATGATTAAGAAAAGAGTTTATATAATATTTTTCAGTTAAATTTGTCTTAATTACATTGTTCCAAGTATATTTCATTTCGCGAAAGTCATGTGAGCCAAAGTTTTTCTTCATAAGACTTGAGTTAGTTGTAATGAAAGTTAAGACTGGATTAGTACTTGAACAGTTACGGAAGCGAATGTTTGTTGTTGTATATTTGCTTTAAATCCTTAGGCTTACCGATGTAAGAATTTGCGTCCAATTTTTCCAATTCTATAAGAGATGACGTTAAGTTTTATAAAAATTTGTTCAACTAATTATTCGTCCAACAGACATGCGTTTACCGTAAAGTAGCTATTAATAGACAGTATGCAAGAGAATTCGATTTATTACGATAATGATAAATTGGCGAATATTTTTACCAGGGTAGTTAGTGTAATTTTAATTTATTGCAATGTTAGCGTTATAACGCTCGTTTTTTTTTATTTTTGTAATTATCAAAATTAACTAATTATTTGATAAAGCGAATAGGTCTGAAGTATTTGAAAGTAGTTGTAAGAGTAGAGTTGCATACACGAATAAAATAGATTTCAAAAAGTAAAATGCCACAAATTTTTACGGTTATAGATTACAACGAGTCATTTTATGAACTTCAAACTAGAAAATAACTTTTGCAACTGTTAATATTTCGTACTTTCAATATAAGAATTAAAGTAGTAAAGTTACTATCCCCTTGTTACCGACATTTTCATATTAAGTTTCTATTATAATTAAGGTTATTACATTTTTTTTGCTACTGTATCATATTATTTTTACACAAAAATATCTATAGTCACTATGTTTTTGTAAACTGTGGCCAAAAATATTTCTAATAAATACTGAACTCTTTGAGGCTCAACCGTTGACACCTTTTCCTTGAAATCATAATAATTGCAAAACGAAATAAAAAAGTTTGTTTGCCAATTAATGGGCCTGGAAGGGTTGTTAGACTAGTATAATTTATAAAATTTACGATAAACGCCTAGTCCAAAGCATAATTACACGTGCTATAGATAGGACATAGTTAAAAAGAATTAAGATAACTTATGGCTGCCCTGTTTCGCATTTCTTCGTTGTATGATTTTTGTAATTATAAGTTATCACGCGGCTAAGCCTTCGATTACTTTGCTTGTTATTATTTACATACTACTATTTAATTTGTATACGCTCGGAAAATTTTCAGTGATTGCGATTTAAATCTATAGTTTATAGTGAAATCCTTGTATATAAAACTGTAATATATGTGGATAATATATTATGAAATAAAGATCAAACTTAAAATTATGCAGATATTTTACGTTTATGTACGTGACCCACGAAATTTTTACTTTTGCTTATTTTTAGCAGCACACTGTAGACGTTATATGTAGTAACACGTACCATTTTAGTTATATGCACGATAATATATGTATTAAACTAAGCATGCGCATGTCCTAACCCAAAACTAATCCCTGCGATTAATTCACAATTTTTTGCAATTAACAAAAAAGGACAGCAGTTTCTATTTTTTTATTGTCCTTTTGTAATATTCAAAACTAAACATAAAAAATTATGATGCACTAGGTATTGTACATTGCGTAATTTTCATACTTATTTTATAACTGACACGAATTTTACATTCACGATTAGAATTAGTGTTCCAAGCACGAATAATATATGATGCTAAAAGGGAAGTTTGTACACACAATATTTCCTAGAATTAAAAGATATGTCCTCGTAATGGGTAACCTTTTCTTAATTTTGTAAATTGTCAAAAATGGTGCTCTAAACAAGTATTATTGTAGAGCTGCCTAAACACTTGCATGTTCTAATATTCACAAGAATGTATGCACGATAAAAAATCTAAATTAGTATAACATTTATTTAAATAAAGTTGATAAAATGATGTGCAAGAAATAATAGTAGATTAAAATATTAGTATGCTTATTAAAATAATAAAATCAGTAAAATCGGATCATTTGAATGTAAAATCCGGTAAGGTTCTTTTTGATATCAGTGGCCCTAGTATTCATGACGATATTTATACTTCAATACAATTTGATGATTTTGTGCTTAGTGAAAAGTGCAACAGAAAAAAAGAGAAAATAAGTTATCAATACTCGCCAAAGTGTAAAACTCGCGTGATCTTAAAAATTAATTTGAATTCGTTTGACATGTTTATTTCTTACGTGCAACAGGGTTGACTCAGCGACGAGTTGAGCAAGCGACGTTCAAGCTGTTTCTCTCACGACAGGGGACTTGCCTGCGCCCCCATCCATTCTACGTGGTATATCGCATGATCACGCGAGACATAATAAAAACATTATTCGCCAATATTAACAGATAATTTGACAAATGCATTCGTAAGAATTAAGCTTCTCACCGTTCTAGCCAATTATCTATGAACTTTTAGATGTTCGGATGATAATGATTACATCCATATTGTATTGGAAAATAAGTAAAAAAAATTTTTAAATACACCTTAAAACTCATTATCTAAAAGTGCGATGAAAGTTAAACTTTGAATAACCGTCATAACTTACAGACAATTGCAAGATAATGGTTATGATTGCTATAGAGATTAACGCCGACAAACGAAAATGTTGCAAGACTCAAAAATTTATCAGTGGATTACCCGAACCTCGTTAGTCTTAGAACATTTACTGTATTATAGTCGACTGCTTGTACTTAAGTACGTTTGATTCTGTTTGGTAATACTTTATATCTTTGTACAAAGATGCGTGAATTGTGAGGAATTCAACGATTGTTAATTATCGCATGTGTCAATGCCAAAGAATTTTGCATTTAAAACCGTCTTTTTTATATATATACTTGTAGCTATATATTTTGTATCTACTTATCCGTTTATGTATCTCGATTGGATATACAGTATAAGAAAGACTTGTGTAATGCTTAATTACTTCGACTTTCAATATTATTTTACAAATGTTTTCAGATTAAGATTGTTTTTGTTATATAGTAAAGTTAGTACGAATTAAAATCGACATGTTCCTAGTGCTTAAGTAGCGTAAAAATTATCCTTTTGATTGTAAATAATTGTTATCATAAGATGAGATTATTTTTTTTTTTTACAAAAACGTACTACGAATTTAAACCATACTCCTTTAGTGCATAATATTCCTTTTTGTGTAATTTAATTTACACGTGTACAGCGTACATCTTTTTTGTATATAATAGTTATATGTAAAAGATAAATTAAAAAAGATTAATGCAAACCTAAGCTTTACATGTTATTATTTATTACATACCTATCATTTAAGATCCAAATTTCTCTTTAGATAAGGTAGGACGATAAGAAAAAAAAACCTTAATTAATTATTAAATCTTATACGGATTTATTTTCGTATAATCGTGTACAATGCTATATTAGAGTACTTGTTATTTTACATAATTTTTCTGGTGGCTCAAAATAACGTATGTTTCTACTTATGTACATTTATAGTGCTGTTTATATGCAATAATACTTAATAAATTTCTATATTACAACAAGTTCAACGTCGGTTGACTCCATTTAACATACAAAGATACAAACTTCTCTAGTATACACATACACGTCCGTTAGCTTATTTTGCGCATAAACTTACGTCGTGTTTTTAAATTCATTTTTTTCCTTCCAAGATCATAATAATAATATACAGATAATTCATCTTTCGTTTTGATATAAAGTAAAACTAATATTGTACAACTTTGGAGGAATGTCGTGATGGCGTAGCACCAACTTCACTATAAAATTGTTTAATTGAACCGCAATGGCACTTTACAAATTAAATAATGCCTATTATATATGTATATATATATATGTATATATACATATATACATATATACATATATACATACATATATATAT